>RQTK01000234.1:230527-251038 GCA_003991915.1 Elysia chlorotica | reverse complement strand
AAGAAGAGAGAGAGAGAGAGAGAGAGAGAGAGAATGATGCAGTTGATTTAGAATCACATAACCCGCATACTCACTTTTAATCGATAAAAGAAATAACCGACTAGGTCCTACACAGATTTCTTCACAGAGACAGTGGTACTGTCTTGGTATTTGATTCACGTATCTCTCACCTTTCAGTCAAGAGTACAAACGACTTGGCTACCGCTGTCCTCGGTTCGAATGAGAATTAGGAGCGTATGCAATTTGCCAAGGGTCGTAAATTGCGAAACGTGCTGTGACTGACTCCCTCTTCTCTCTCTCTCTCTCTCTCTCTCTCTCTCTCTCTCTCTCTCTCTCTCTCTCTCTCTCTCTCTCTCTCTCTCTCTCTCTCTCTCTCTCTCTCTCTCTCTCTCTCTCTCTCTCTCTCTCTCTCTCTCTCTCTCTCTCTCTCTCTCTCTCTCTCTCTCTCTCTCTCCCTTCTCTATCTGTGTCGCTCTCTTTGTCTGTCTCTTGTTTTTTATTTGTTTTTCTTTCTTTTTCTTTTCCCCCTTCTCCCCTCTCTCTCATCCCTCTATCCTATCTATCTGTCTGTCTGTTTGTCTGTCTGTCTGTCTGTCTGTCTGTCTGTCTGTCTGTCTCTGTCTGCCTGCCTGTCTGTCTGTCTGCCTGCCTGTCTGTCTGTCTGTCTGTCTGTCTGTCTGTCTGTCTGTCTGTCTGTCTGTCTGTCTGTCTGTCTGTCTGTCTGTCTGTCTGTCTGTCTGTATCTCTCCCTCCTTCTTTCTCTCTCACCTCCACTCGTAACGCCTCAGTGAACGTGTATTTCCTGGGCTGCCGCACGTCAGACCTAATAGAGTTGAGTCTCGGAGAATTGACAACAGGAATGAGAGGAATCTGGCGTTGGTTGAACACCCAATGAGAAGCAGAAAATGTTGAGAGGAGAGGGAAAATAAGAAGAGGAGGCTGGAGGGAGGAACAGAGAGAGGGAATAGACAACAGATAAAAGAGAATGTGAGTGAGAGAATGAGAGAAAGATAGAAGATATATACATGTATATTGATAGATAGATAGATAGAAAGATAGATAAATAGATAGATAGATAGATAGATAGATAGATAGATAGATAGATAGATAGATAGATAGATAGATAGATAGATAGATAGATAGATAGATAGATAGATAGATAGATAGATAGATAGATAGAGAGGTAGAGATAGCGAGAGAAGAGAGAAAATGAGAATAATTCAAAATCCTGAATGAAGGGCTTTCTTGCCTTTAATAATAGGAATTTGTGCAGTCTCTCAAGCGAAAGTTTTAACCACACGTCATGATATGACAGGGTCTGCTGTAATGAGGCTCACATTCTCTCTTCTCTCTTTATCTTTCCCCACCTTCTCTCTCTCTCTCTATCTAACTTTCCCCTATCTCACTCTCTGTCAATCTTATCTTTCTCCAACTTCTCACTCTCTCACCGCTGTTAAAAAGTCGGCATAGTATAGTAATTTGGACTTGTGGTTGTTGTGAAGAGAATCATGATCCGGGATGGCTAGTCCGAACATAGTAAAAGAAGACATCATGTGTTCAAAGTGCTTATCATCGTCAGCAAAACAAAGATAATAGAGAGAAAGAGAGAAAGAGAGAAAGAGAGAGAGAGAGAGAAAGAGAGAGAGAGAGAGAGAGAGAGAGAGAGAGAGAGAGAGAGAGAGAGAGAGAGAGAGAGAGAGACAGAGAGAGAGAGAGAGAGAGAGAGAGAGAGAGAGAGAGAGAGAGAGAGAGAGAGAAAGAGAGACATGGAGAGACAGCCATTGAGAAGTAGACAGAAACGTTAGGGGAGTAAAGGGGTGGAGGAAGACAAACTAAAAGAGTAATGTACCGGGTAACAAGGAGTGAATATAATGTAGATAGATAAATAACTAGAGAAAAGATAGATAAAGAGACAGAGAGAAATCTGTTCCCTTACTCTTTCATATTTGACTCTGAATTTAAAGAAATACAATCAAGGTATGACAAATACACGTCTCTCAAAGTTTTAGCCATCCTTCAACAATAATGAATTTTACAGTATTAAAGCGATCCATTGTTATGTTATGGTAAAGGTACGTAAAAGTTGCTACCGGTTTCCCTAAAGTTTCATTTTAAAACAAACCTCCAATGCTACTAAATCTCCAGCAACATGTGCTTCCTTTCTAGCTTGGGTAAAGACTAAACTGACAAACTCACTACACTTTGTTATCTATCTACTCAATGGTACCCTATTTTCATCAAATTTCAAGTTTTTTTTTCACCCTTCAAGTTGCCCTAGTTCCCAGCCTCCCCAGCGGATTATCCAGCATCTCCTGTTACACTGCGACAGTCCATGAGTCCGCGAGACTAGAATGTACTGAAGCTGTGATTGGCACGTCTGATGGTGCCTGTGTGTCCTATCTTTCAGGTCATCTCACTCATCTGCCCATTCCGACCGCTGGTAGAAATAAGCGCGGGAGCCAATTTGCCTGTCAGCTTGTCGTTAAGTCTACGTACTAAAAACTCTACCCCCCAAAAAAACAAACAAAAAAACAAACAAAAAAAGCAACAACAACACAAAAACAACAACCAACAAACAAAAAAAACAACAACAAAGAAAACTAAAAACAACAACAGAAAACAATTACGTACAAAACAGAGAGCACGCAAAGAAAAACAACAAGAACTCAACAACAAACAAACAAAACAAAGCATCAGCCAAACAACACCCCCCAAACAAAGCAAAACAAATACACCCCTCACAAAAATATAAATTAACAAACATAGACGAAGGCGACGGCGACAACAACAACAACAACAGCATCATCACCACCAACAACAACAACAAAAACAACAGCAACAACAACAAAACACTAGAAATAGTATCCTCTCTTTGCTAAAAACAAAACAAAAACAAAAACAAACAACAGCAAAAAAAAGCGTCAAAAGAGAAACAAGCCATTCCTATGATTTGAAGAGTATTATGGTGACAATGTAATAGGAATCGGATGTATAAAAGTTATCCTGGTGGCATTGCATTAGATGTTATCTAAGATTTAAAACAAATAGGGTTAATAGAAGATGTTTAACAGGAATAATTATTTAATGGTTGCATCGCATTGAGATTTAAACTCAATATGATCAAGAATTATCATGGTGCGTCTTTGCATTAGGCTACCATGATTTAAAATGATAGAACGTGCATGAACATTAATAATACATGTAATTATTATGATTGCATTGCCTTGGATGGCGTCAAAGATTAAAAAATTTAATTTTCATTGTGTTGGCATTGGCGCAGGGGTCTAACGTTATAGAAATATGAACAGGGGTACAAAATAATGTCGTTGGGGCATTTGATAGTATAACCATACGAAAGAAAAAAAACAACAACTCAGTATCATAGCTTCCAACCATACGCCGAAATTTGCATTTCTAATGCATTGGTTCCATATTTTCTCTCACTCTTTTGCTTATCTTCGTAGTATTTACTGGTTGGTGGAGCTAGCCACCTCGCACTTGCATCCCTGCTTAACATTTCAATATATGAGATTCCTGAACGGTTATCGATCCATTTACTAAGCCAGAATATTGCTAAGAGAGTAAAAAAAAAACAGCACCAAAACAACAACGACACAGCAGAGGCAACAGCAACAACAGCAGCAAAAGAAACAACAAACAATAACAACAACGTCTGGTTGAATCATCATCGCTATTGATTCCTCCGTAGACTGGGCTGATCCGTTATCGAGTAACACCCTGTGTATTGTCAGCGCTCGATGCATGGGGAGCTGTACACTGTGATTGGGAGCTGAGCTCCGGGTGCATGATCCTGTTGGCGTGAGTGCCCCCACAGGCCCATGTTTTCACAATCACGGCCTCCCTTCATTATAAAATAATGTTTCCAACGGCGGTGGGGTTTTGATCTGTGGATGTTCTTTTCCTAAGTGTTTAAAAGCTTGCAGACTTGCTCACTCATAATGTTGGAAAGAGTTAAATAGAGGCGTTTTACTCACTCACTGTCTCTTACATCTCTTCAAATGAGAAGTTCATATCTCCCCTTTCTTTCATACCTTTCATTCCCTCTGTGTGTCTTTTCGTCTCCGTCTGTATGTCTCTCTCTCTCTCCGCCCCCTCCTCACTCTCTCTCTCTCTCTCTCTCTCTCTCTCTCTCTCTCTCTCCACACAGACACTCACACATCTTCTTTTCTAAATAATCGCTTCTCTCCCCATCTCCCTGAAACGTCAAACGCCTCATGGAAAACGGCCTAGGGCCCGGATGAGCGAGATAGATGAGTGTTGGATGAGTGTTGGCTTTTCGCTGGTGATAGAGCATGATTGTGTGGACACAGAGAGTGGGGTGGGGAGACAGAGAAAACACAGCGGTGGCCAGGAGAAAAGGAACGATAGGTGGAAGTTGGGGGATAAAAAAAGGTTCGAAAAAAAAAACAACAAACAACAACAATGCAACAGATAAGATAAAGAGCGATTAAAAGAAAAGAAGTAACTTTGACACTACCAAGTGGCAGATTGATGAGATAGATAGGAAACGCTAAAAAAGGAAGTAACTTTGACACTACCAAGTGGCAGATTGATGAGATAGATAGGCAACGCTCCATTAAATGTTTGGTGATTAAATTTGGCTGACTATTTCAACCCATATGATAAAATCATGTACAGTACATGTAAAATTATGGACATTCCCCTCCCCCCTTTCCCAGAGACGTGTTTTGTTATTTTAGTTTGTGCTGCGCGTGTGTCATCATTTTCTTTGTTTGTCTCTGACGCAATGCGGTTACGTGTGTGCACACTTTCTGAAAGATTGAAAGGAAAGTGTAAACTCACAACGCTGAAAGTTTTCACTGACTCAATCCATCTCAATTAAAAGTTGAAAGACAACAACTCAGAAAAGGTTTTACCTCTTGAACTGTGTTGAAATGGTTAGGCTCCAGTTAATTCGCAAGTTAGACCTATGCGGGCGAGTTTTCAACATTAATTTGCAAGTTATACCTATGCGGGCGAGTTTTCAACATTAATTCGCAAGTTCGATCTAAGCGCGCGAGTTTTCAACATTAATTCGCAAGTTAGACCTATGTGCGCGCGCTCAATATTAATTCGCAAGTTAGACCTATGTGCGCGCGAGCACCATTAATTCGCAAGTTAGACCTATGCGGGCGAGTTTTTAACATTAATTCGCAAGTTAGACATATGCGGGCGAGTTTTCAACATTAATTCGCAAGTTAGACATATGTGCGCGAGTTTTCAACATTAATTCGCAAGTTAGACCTATGCGGGCAAGTTTTCAAAATTAATTCGCAAGTTAGACCTACGTGCGCGAGTTTTTAACATTATTTCGCAAGTTTTAGACCTATGCTGGCGAGTTTTAAACATTAATTTGCAAGTTAGACCTATGTGCGCGAGTTTTCAACATTATTTCGCAAGTTAGACCTATGTGCGCGGGATTGATGAAGCGGTAGAGAGGTTGGTTCACATTATGTATGAATTGAGATCTGCTTAATATCCGTACGTAGGCATTTTTTTTAATGAAGTTGAATTTTATTCTGAGTAGTTCTCTTACTGGTTTAATTTAAAGTCTGCTCTTTCTCTATCAGTGATTTCGGCGGTGAGAATAATTGATTGCAATTCTTTCATTTCGCCCCAGGGTAATTTAAAGCTTGTCATTGTTCAAGACACAATTTTTAAAGTGGGTTGTAATAATTTAAAGCCTAGAGATTAGCTTGGATCTTGCAATGAACGCACTGTTTAAAAAAAAAGGGGGGGGGGGGGGTTGATTGAAATAAAGGAAATGCATAAAATCTCTTTTTGCCATAATTAAAGTTTAATCAGGGGTGATTACGCCCAGGGCTTGTTGTTTTTATTGAGGGTTGTTAGAATCGCTTAACGCAGAGATTATAATGGCCCTTACATCTAGAATCCCGGTCTATTGTGGCGAAGAGACTGCGCGGAGGGGATAGTTCCTGATGCATACGTGTACCAGAAACAAATACAAATATGCTATAGCTGTTGGCGAGTTTCACAGTTTCACAGGCCTCAACCATCAAGCTTTGAGCAAGTAATATGCTCTATCGTGGATGGGTCCAAAAACAATCGTCTGACACTTGTTTTACGTGCTGCCTCAGAGAGAGAGGGAGAGAGAGAGACAGAGAGAGAGATAGAGAGAGAGAGAGAGAGAGAGAGAGAGAGAGAGAGAGAGAGAGAGAGAGAGAGAGAGAGAGAGAGAGAGAGAGAGTGGGGATATCGAGACTTCTGCCTCAGAGACGTTCCCATCTTCTCTGTGCAATTTGCATCTCTCCTTTTGACTCTAGCTCTCTAAATTAAAAGACAAAACAAAAAAATCCAGTCGTTTTCTGTCTGCATTATGTTCTTTTCTCAATATCGAAGCCATGTTAGTGGATTTTAAAACGAAGGCATGGCATAATAAAGAATTATATTTATAATCTAGCTTGAAATAATCAATATCTACCATAATGGTATTAGTATCATTTTGCCTATTTTGTCTTTTGATTCCACCACTGTTTCTACCACCTCCTTACAGTATCGGGGCTGCCAGTTCACCCAGCCATCAAAGTTTACATTATGAGATTAAAATGTGTAAGAGAAAGCGTACTTAATACGCTTTATCTGTGCGGGGTTGGCATGCCTGCAGTTTCACTATCTGAGAATCGCAGGCACCACTATCACACCTGTAGCCGTAGGACCTGTCTTATCCATCTTGCATAGAATCTTCCTACCCGCTTCTCTATCTCGTCGACGTTGCAGTTTCTTCGTTAAACAAAAGCATGAGATAGAAGAGACAGGTTTTAAGGAAAAGTGCAATAAAAATAGGGGGAAAACATCTACAGATGCTCACGCTATTTCATTCTGCTGGCAGGTCGTATGCCTGCGATTAAATATTTCCCTTATCTGTTAAAACATTCCATTGTTAGAGTATTAACGCTAATCTTTAATTTCGCCTCGTTTACCGGGAAAAAGGCGAAATGGTATATAAATACAATAAGCAAAAGCTACATTATTTTCCGTCTTCATCTGCTCTTTCACTGAGCGGTACCTGTGGTACCTCTTTTTATAGGTTTGACCATCATTACGGACTTGTTAAACGCTTACAATTTTCAATCCTACATTACGTTCAATATAATGACTTTAGGACCTCCCCCCACCCACCCACACACACATACACCCTTTTTCAGGTATGATGAATTTTGCAATTATTGTACATCTTTGTGAAATTAAGTTACATCATACGCTATCTCCAAATTTGTAGTGTGTCTGTCTCTCATTTGTCCATTCATACTTTTACAAGATAAAAATTCTGCTAGTTGTATTAAAAGAGAATGTTGCAATCACACCATCACTAGTAGCTCACTACAGAACAGAAATATAAAGTAATACGTGTGCACGTAGCGATTGAAACAATGGCAGCCAATGAAACTTGCGAGGTTATTAAGTCCATGTTGGTGTAGATTATTATTCTATTACAAGTGAAAAACTGCTCCTAGTTAATAATGCCTTTTTTGTTTCGTTTAGTAAATAATGATCTTAATTTTAATCAATACTGTCTGTCTGTCTGTCTGTCTGTCTGTCTGTCTGTCTCTCTCTCTCTCTCTCTGTCTGTCTGTCTGTCTGTCTGTCTGTCTGTCTGTCTGTCTGTCTGTCTGTCTGTCTGTCTGTCTGTCTGTCTGTCTGTCTGTCTGTCTGTCTCTCTCTCTCTCTCTCTCTCTCTCTCTCTCTCTCTCACTCAACAAATAAAACAACACAAAACAACAAAATAACACTACAAAAAAGGTAAAAAAGCCAGCTCACCGTAAAGGAAGAAAGCGATCTTACGCGGGCATACTGCCAGATCGTCTAAGTGGTCGAGCTGCGCGATCGCTCGCTTCACGCCACAGGGACGCCCACCAATTCGATATCTTTTTCACAAGAACGTGCCTTATGAACTCGAACCGACCCAGATGCGATGATACTTCCCTGAGATAAACCCATACTTTCTACTTGTTTGTTGGTTTATTGTTGCATGTACGTGTAATGATATACCCTGTTTCCCATGGATGTTATTTTACTGTTGCTGGCGCGTTATCATAATAGATCATACTTTCCGCTATATCGTGTTGATGTTATTATCGAAGGTAAATGTACCTTGTCAGAACCTATTATTTCCACTACTTAGTTAATCCGCTCTTATTCTTTCCATTGTTTTTTTTTTTAAATTTCATTTCAGCATGTACATTACGTGTAACGACTTTATCCTATCTTACATTTTCCAGTGAATTTCTTTTTATTACAGTATGTATACTGTGGAATGAATGTCTCAGATCTTACACTTCCACTGTTTTATTACTTTATTGCTGAATGTAGGCCCTACTCGTACTATGTCCGATCCTAGACTTTCCACTACAAATACTTTGTATTGTAATGTTGCACGTACTATGTCCGATCCTAGACTTTCCACTACAAGTACTTTGTATTGTAATGTTGCACGTACTATGTCCGATCCTAGACTTTCCACTACAAGTACTTTGTATTGTAATGTTGCGCGTACTATGTCCGATCCTAGACTTTCCACTACAAGTACTTTGTATTGTAATGTTGCACGTACTATGTCCGATCCTAGACTTTCCACTACAAATACTTTGTATTGTAATGTTGCACGTACTATGTCCAATCCTAGACTTTCCACTACAAGTACTTTGTATTGTAATGTTGCACGTACTATGTCCGATCCTAGACTTTCCACTACAAATACTTTGTATTGTAATGTTTCATGTACTATGTCCGATCCTAGACTTTCCACTATAAGTACTTTGTATTGTAATGTTTCATGTACTATGTCCAATCCTAGACTTTCCACTATAAGTACTTTGTATTGTAATGTTTCATGTACTATGTCCAATCCTAGACTTTCCACTACAAGTACTTTGTATTGTAATGCTGTACAGAGTATGTCCGATCCTAGACTTTCCACTACAAGTACTTTATATCGTAAAGTTACACACACACCATCGTGGAATATATCCGACCATTATGTCTAATATACTTTATACCACTTTGTTTTTGCTCTCTCGCGGTCACGTGTAATAATTATCTGTAGTGTATCCAGTCCTATGCTTTCTTCTAAAAAAAAATCACGTATGCGTAACAGGCCCTTTCCTTTCCGCTACATTACTTCATTACATGTTCTTGTAATGTATCCCGAACCAGCTGTTGTTGTTGTTTCTTTTTTCTCTCTCACCTTTGGGGATACAGTCATGATCCATTTACAGGCTTTATTATACAATATTGTATGTACTAAATCTCGTGCATGGGTCGCCAAATCTTGTGCGCGAGTGAGTTCAGTTGGTTTCTTAATGGCCAATGTCAGCACTATAATAGACTCTGTGCGTGAATGAGTTGAGTTGGTTTCTTAACGGCCGATGTCAGCACTATAATAGACCCTGTGCGTGAGTGAGCTTGGGAGTGTAAAGACTGAGGAAGAGAGCCTGTGCAAGGTAGGGGATGGAAAGCTCGAGCAGGGTCATTAGGTGTATATACGCGCCCAAGTCAAAACACTGCCAAACATGTGGGGGAACAGCGAGTACAGACATGTACAATGTACATGTATTCTACTAATCTTACATTATTGTACAGCACCTACTACAAAAACTTACCTCGTAGATAAAACACACGGCCGAGTACGTAGGGGTACCGCAAGTACATGTTATACCCTGGCAGTCTATTAGGACGACCTAATCTTGTATATGAAATACACTACCAAACATGTGGGGCTGCCTTGACTGTATTGTATCCTACCAGGAATATCTAAGTAAAGCGTTCCTGACCAGTTCATCTTTGGGGTTCGTGTGATGAGTTTATGGTCAATACCAAAATATGCGTGACGAGAATCGATACTACGGCTAAATAGACTACTCACTGACTACTGAAACTACATGCACCTTTTATCGTTAGTGATGATATTTCTAATGGTATCGCAAGTACACTCTTAATTGATTGTGTGCAGCATCTACTAGAAAGACTCACAGCAAAGGTTTTTGTTTAGTTCGTTTTTAGGGGCTTTTTGTAATCAGCTAATGATCAAATATCAAGGATTGGTGAGAAGTAAAGATGCTAACTTACAGTTCCACAAGTGCCAATAATAATTATGGAGTCATAGCATAGAGCAGTATTAGCATTAAGGAAGACTGAAAAATGTATAAAGAATTGTCATAACAATGACGGAGAAAGAAGAATAAAAAATAAACGTCTTAAAAATGACGAAGAGAGAAAAATGAGAAACGGCAAACGATTCGATGAGTAACTCTTATTCACGAATAAACCTTTTAGGGCGCTCATAGTATGACTTAAGATACTAGTATATTATCCTATCTCGTGTACATAATTATTCTTCTTTCGGCAGTGTTTCACTATTCTCTCCTTCCAATCTCATTCTGATATAGAGCTATTCATTATGGAAAGCCATGAATCTAAAATAAACTCAAATTTCAAGCTTTGGGTCTCAAACTGGTGGTTTTATTAAGGGGCGTAGCTTTAAAACATCGTACATTGGAAGCTTGACATAGCGGTATGTTTTGTTCGCATCTTGATTTGCCCCGTGGTTCTTATTCGCTGTCGACGTTCAGTCTTACTAGCAAAAACTCCAAAAATAAAACAAAATCTAACTTGTTTTCGACTCGTTTAACTTTATATGCAGCTTTTATAATTGGCTTTATGATACAATTAACCAGTAGTTTTTTTTTAGGACAAGATAAATACAACTGAAACGGAGACAGAAAAGGGATTTTCTTTTAATAGTAATAATAATAATAATAATAATAATAATAGTACAATTCAATGTTTATTCAGTCAATATATATATATTAAGAACATACATATCGAAAATTATTTTGTCAAGCGCAGGCTTAGCAAGATGAATACACATACAGTTATGCAAATATACAACACAATTAACAAAAAGTTCTACTTAAACATAGTTGTATCTAACTAGTACACATTAATTAGGGAGAAAAAGAAATTAAGAACTTATCATACATTCCTTATCAATATGGAAAACTGATTGCGCATTACATTAAAAAGTTCCAATAATGTGATTAAATAAAGTACATATAACAATGACTGCAAAATGCACTATAAATGTGTTAATTAAGTTTGATTTTAAATTACTCTAAATTATTAACAAAGGCATAGAATGCATAAATGTAGAGTTCACCTTGTAGTAACATTATAAATTTTTAAGTTCTCTTGAGCCATTAAAATGTTTGACTGCTTGTGGGTAAAAGCTCTTAACGAAGCGGCCACACCCCTTAAAGGCTCGCATTCTTCTCCCATGGGGCAGAAGATCAAAGTAACGGCTAGCAGGGTGGGAATTATCATCACGTATTTTAGATATTTTCCTTTCCATACGAGACATGTAAATAGTTTCAAGTGTAGGAAGGTCTACACCCGTCAGCCTTTCACTGTTACGTATAACTGAGTTTATTTTTTCAATCTCAGCTATTGGGGCACGGTCGAACCAAACAGTGATTGACTGCGATAGAACGCTCTCGATTATTGCCTTATAAAAGCTGACAAGTGTAGGGCCTTGAACATTGAATGATTTTAATTTTCTTAAGAAATACAACCTTTGTCTTGCTTTAGTTAAAATATGTTGAACGTTCACGTCCCATGTTAGTTTATTGGAGAGATGTGTACCCAAAAATTTAAATGTATCTACGTTCTACTTGAATACCATTAATAAAAAGAGGAGGTGGGGCTTTACCCGTAAGTCGATAATCAACAATTATTTCTTTAGTTTTGCTTACGTTCAGCTGGAGGTTGTTATTTTGACACCAGTCTGTGAGCGAGCTTACTTGCTGTCGGTATTCAACTTCATTGTTATTCTTTATAAGGCCAGTGACAGTAGTGTCATCGGCAAACAGTCATGATCCATTTACGGGCTTTATTATAAAATATTGGATGTACTAAATCTCGTGCATGGGGATACAGTCATGATCCATTTACGGGCTTTATTATACAATATTGTATGTACTAAATCTCGTGCATGGGTCGCCAAATCTTGTGCGTGAGTGAGTTCAGTTGGTTTCTTAATGGCCAATGTCAGCACTATAATAGACTCTGTGCGTGAGTGAGTTTGGGAGGGTAAAGACTGAGGAAGAGAGCCTGTACAAGGTAGGGGATGGAAAGCTCGAGCAGGGTCATTAGGTCTATATACGCGCCCAAGTCAAAACACTGCCAAACATGTGGGGGAACAGCGAGTACAGACATGTACATTGTACATGTATTCTACTAATCTTACATTACTGTACAGCACCTACTACAAAAACTTACCTCGTACATAAAACACACGGCCGAGTACGTAGGGGTATCGCAAGTACATGTTATACCCTGGCAGTCTACTAGGACGACCAAATCTTGTATATGAAATACACTAACAAACATTCTACTAGGAAGAACTAAGTAAAGCGTTCCTGACCAGTTCATCTTTGGGGTTCGTGTGATGAGTTTATGGTCAATACCAAAATATGCGTGACGAGAATCGATACTACCGCTAAATAGACTACTCACTGACTACTGAAACTACATGCACCTTTTATCGTTAGTGATGATATTTCTAATGGTATCGCAAGTACATTCTTAATTGATTGTGTGCAACATCTACTAGAAAGACTCACAGCAAAGGTTTTTGTTTAGTTCGTTTTTAGGGGCTTTTTGTAATCAGCTAATGACCAAATAACAAAGATTGGTGAGAAGTAAAGATGCTAACTTACAGTTCCACAAGCGCCAATAATATGGAGACATAGCACAGAGTAGTATTAGCATTAAGGAAGACTGAAAAATTATAAAGAAATGTCTTAACAATGACGGAGAAAGAAGAATAAAAAATAAACGTCTGAACAATGACGAAGAGAGAAAAATGAGAAACGGCAGTCGATTCGATGAGTAACTCTTATACACGAATAAATCTATTAGGGTGGTCATAGTATGACTGAAGATACGAGTATATTATCCTATCTCGTGTACATAATTATTCTTCTTTCGGCAGTATTTCACTATTCTCTCCTTCCAATCTCATTCTGATATAGAGCTATTCATTATGGAAAGCCATGAAAGGTCAGGTCCGACTTGGAGGGAAGGTGTAGGTTTTCCCTTTCTCCCCATTAATCATCCTATTTAACAGGGCGGCCGTGTTGAAAATCGTGTAGACCTTCGGGGGTCTTTGGGCTGAAACCTTATCTCCCGACCTGCCTCGCTTGGAAAGGTCTTCAAACAGTCGAGCGGGGAGACAATAGCGGCCTTGGTTTGCCTCCCGGCTGGATATTCCTCCTAGTCATCTCCTCTGCTGAGACGTTCGGGTTCTCCTTCCTCCTTTTTGGGATCCCCCCTCCCCACACCTTCTTATCGTAGCCCCAAACTGTAGCTTCTTTTCTAGAAATGACAATAAGTATGCACATGAGATAATGTAATACAATCTATGGTCTTCTATTTATCGCAATAAAAAAAAACGAACAACAAATAATAATTCTTTGCAAACAATATGACTTTTTAGAAAATCGGACTGATGTGGATTGCTTTTTGCAAATACCCGTGATTTATCGTGCAATGATATAGAACTACAACTTACGTGACTTATGCCGATCAGACGAGAAATTTCTTTCGGAAAGTCAATCACGTATTTTTGACTGCTGAATGGACCCGGATTGTAATTCAAGTGACGGAAAATAGAGTCGTCCCCACCCCCATAAAAAAATAAACGAATGACTTAGTGAGGTAGAAACGGATCTACTATTTTATTTGGCTTCAAGACTTTGTCAATAAATGAATGGTGTTTGGATGGGTACAGCTTATATGACACAATCTATATCTAATGGTGCTGTTTGTCCTCATTCTGTGTGATCAACTTTCCCCATATTTTTTTCCATTTTCTACGACAAGTTCGAAGAAATTAATTTTACACTGCTACTGGGTAATCACATTAACCGGAAGTATAAAATGAATAATTATGAACCCCCCTCTCTCCAACCCCTATCTCATTGGGGATTGAAATATATTCAACTCAATAGTATAACTATTAGATTATGTTATGATAATCTTTCCTGTGGCCCGGCCCACTAGAACAGCACCGCCAGCAGAAGGGTCCTGATTGTGCGCCCATGTTTGGAGCCGCCCCGGAAAGCCGATCCCAGTTTTGTGGTCGACCGTCAACATTGGAGCCCGGGGCCTGGGAGAGGGTAAACAGAGCCTCTTGTCTCGCTGCAAGACTCCCCGAAACTCGCCAACAGCCCAGCACTCGGGGCCGTTTCCAAAACTACTGACAGTGCCGATTTTTGGTTCATTATAAATACCTTGTACCTTATTCAAACACAAACGCAGCAAACTGCCGGGGTTTTTATTTCAACATGAACTGTGTTTAGCAGTGTGGGCGGGCAGCTGTTGCTTTCATTGTTTTAGCTTTTTCCAAATGGTACTTGATCGATATAGAGATATATATTTTAAAGTAGGTTTATACATAGAGAAACGGAGATGGGTAGTTAGAGATAGGAAAAGAGAGAGAGATAGAGATAGAGAGAGAGAGAGAGAGAGAGAGAGAGAGAGAGAGAGAGAGAGAGAGAGAGTCATAAACAGACCGTCAGACAGACAGAGCCAGAGTCGACGTCTAAGTTTTAAAACTTGTGGTTAATATAAATTCACATAATGCAGTTTACCCATGCTCACTCGCCTTTCCACAATTTAAGTAGTTCTTTAGTTTTTATGAAAACCCTTGTGAACATATTACTGATTTTCGCATGATCTGCCACGCTATGCTGTCGTCCTGTAAAACCCGCCTCTTTACGTGCGAGCTGACACCCATGCGCCTTCATAATAATTGTAAGCAGTGAAGCAGTTTTTGTATTTTTTGAGTTTTTGTCTTTTCCCACATGTAAGTAACTCCTTGGCTTTTATGGTGAACTACTGATTGTTGCATGATCCGCATCGCTAAACTATCATCCCGTCATACCTCCTGTTTGCATCCATCTACTCTAGGCACAATATTCTTATTTAAGGTGAGAGACACTAGACACAACATAAATGAACGGCCTTCACGTTTCTTTTAGCCAGCTTGCTTGTGTATTCTGTAAACGGGCGCGTGTAAAGTAAAGAAACAAGGCGCACAGCCTCCCAGGCTTCCAGGCTTCCACGCAACGATCGGAAGCTGCTGTTACCATTGGTTGTGCCGACCTGCCATAAAGCACCAACTGGAACCAGCCACTTTCTTTCCCCACGACAGGGTGATGACAGCCGTGCTTCAACTGGGAAGCTCTCTCTGTCTGTCTCTCTCTCTCTCTCTCTCTCTCTCTCTCTCTCTCTCTCTCTAATCTCTCCGTTATCTATGTCTGTATCTGTCTCTCTCTCGATCTCGTTTTTTGTTTTCCTCTCACATTATGTATTGGTGTTTTTAAGTTGAATCAAATGTGTATTTTTTACGACCAAGAAAAAGGCTTGTCACATCTTCTTTCAAACTTATTCTCTCTCGCCTTTCTTTCTCTGTCACTCCGTATATCTGCCTCTCTCTCCCTTTAGAGGTAACGCTGGTGGTATATTATAGTTACTGTACCTATTCTTATCTTGAAAAATTCTTGAAGTTAGCCAGATACTACACATGGTAAAAAACAAACGAAAAACAAGAACAACAAAAAACAAAAAACCCACGCACACTCTAGGACTTTGAAGTACATAGGTGTGATAAAATCAGATCCAAGTGTACCAAAGTTAAGGAGCGGTTGTGTGCACCGTCTCGGTATCTAACGACTTGTCTTGAGCCTTCTTAGTCGCATAGTCTTACGCCGAGTTGTACGTTACGGCTACATTGTTCTTACCGCCCGAACACTTGTTGTAATTGCTACGATAAACTTAGATCCCAACTAAGGGAAAATCACTAATTTTATTCTTAATAGTGAAACCACCCTAGGCTTGGGGTCTAACTTTCTAGCAACCTTGTACTTACGACCCTATAGGCCACACGCAGAGACAAAGACAGAGACACAAACAGGCACAGAAGACCTAGAGAATGAGACAGAAATCCTCAGTTAAAAACGCAAAGCTTTGATGCTTAGTTTTGACTGTAGACACTGAATGACTCTCTCCCTCTCTATCCAGCTCTGTCTTCCCTCTCTCACTCTTTCTCTCTCTCTTTCTCTCCGTCTCTGTCTCTCTCCCTTTCTCTCCCCACCCTCTTTCTCTCTGAACTCTTTAACTCCTGCAGACGCAGCCAGCTAGCCAGTGTCAAATATTGACTCCGGGATCAACAAGACTTTTGTCCACAGCCCCCTAAGGACGAGGAAATGGCCCTGGACCCTCTTGGTAACAAGAATTACCGGACCGGTAGCTTCGCGGCCTAGGCTGTTTTAAAATACCGGATTTTTACATGTGCAAGCAGGAAAGGGGGCGTCTAATAGCTCAGTTAAAAGTTCTATGGACTGACAAACAGTAAGTGCGAGGTTTCGATTCTCAGAGAACTGATTATGGTCCAGTAAAATTCTCGGAAACCCAAGGGACCTGAAAATATCACAAAGAAGGAAAACAAATTCCAAACTGAACATAGAGAGAGGGAGAGAGAGATATGTCTATCCATCTATCTATCTATCTATCTATCTATCTATCTATCTATCTATCTATCTATCTATCTATCTATCTATCTATCTATCTATCTATCTATCCTTTTACTTAGTGAAAATTTTAATATTTCCATGACAATTAAGTATAAAACTAAAAACGCCCTCTCTCTCTCTCTCTCTCTCTCTCTCTCTCTCTCTCGCTCGCTCGCTTTTTCCCTCCTTCTCTCACTCCTCTCTCTCTCTCTCTCTATCTCTCTCTCTCTCTCTCGCTCCCTCTCCCTCTTGGTCCTAATAAGCGTATTACTAGACGCAGTAGAGGAGGTTGATGTATCATGTAGTTACGGTCTACCTTGCTTGTCAGCCAATCCCTTGTTGAGATCCTATCTCTATCATTCTTCTTTCTCGAGCGTTTGATTGCGGGCATTTCAGGGATTTTCGTTTGTCTCCTAAAGATCAGGTTACCCTCGTATGGAAAGCTCCCCTGGAGAGAAAAGCAGTTGAAATTCTCTGGGTTTTCTTTTTGTCTGTGTGTGCTAATATACCTTCAAAAGAATTTCTAGATGGGACGTTTAAAATGCATTGGGAGGAAAGGGCGAGCCCCAGAACCAGATCTGCCAAGCTTAAAAATAAATATTAGTGTTAATTTTATTTTCTTTCACATTTTTATCTACATTTGTACAGTTTTGATTGGTGGTTGCTTTTGTCGCTGTCAGCTCTTTATAACAAGACAGAGAGCAGGCTCAGGTTTTCATCTTCTCAAGATTTGTGTATACCCAGATTGGATATCAGATTTCACAATGGGATTAACTTACGATTTCAACTTGAAGAAAATATCTTGAAGATAGAGGAAACATAATGCGATACCGAGGGTTTGAATAAAGAGATAAACAGATAGATAAACAATACAAATACGTGTAGATTGTGAAGTGAATTTTTGTAGAAGGGTGCACGTATGAGTAGTAAAGAAAAATACACGTAGAGAGATAGGATAAAGAAGGAGAGAGACGGTGCAGAGAGGCAGAAAAGAGGGATGGAGAGGGGGAACCGGAAGGAGAGGGAAAGATAAAAAGACGGAAAGAGAGCTAGAGATTTATATACACATACATACAGACATACATACATAGAAAGACATCTCTACTGAGGTAATGGAAGGTGAACAAAGAGAAAAAGTAAAGAGATTAAATGAGAGAGAGAAAGTGAAAGAGAAAGAGATAGATATATAGATCGAGAGAGAGAGAGAGAGAGAGAAAGAGAGAGAGAGAGAGAGAGAGAGAGAGAGAGAGAGAGAGAGAGAGAGAGAGAGAGAGAGACAGAGAGAGAGAGAGACAGAGAGAGACAGAGAGAGAGAGAGACAGACAGACAGACAGACAGACAGACAGACAGACAGACAGACAGGCAGGCAGACAGACAAACAGACAGACATTCATATTGCTAAAACAGACAAAAACACATAGCTATTAATGCATTCATGATCTGATGGAGCATTGAAGGTGGTTACGGTGGCGTCATTGCACGCTCAGATACACACTGCACAGAAAGCACCCTCAGGGGACCCACACTGTAAATCTCTACACTGCAGAGAGGACCACAGACCCGTCTGTTGCACAATGTGCACTGCCACTTTCCCCCTGCGGGACGGAACAAAAGGTGCACGGGAGCAGAAAACGCTGATGCCTGATTAGCATTCTTCAACTTAGCTACAGGATGGTGCAGTGCCTTCAGTTGAGTTGGTTGCCTAACGTCAAACGTCACCACTACATAGGTTTTATGTTGGACGGGTCCCAAGACAGACAGACTGACGTTTGACAATTTTTTTCCGTGCTGCCACTGAGTAGGGATGCCTAGAATACTGTCTCATTTGGTCTCATTATACATATACTGACACTGACTTGACCAGTAGGGAACGAAGTCCGACATATACATTTATTTACCGATCGTGGGTTTTCGAACCGGGGTTCTCCCGATTGGGAGACTAAAGTTCTACCACCTGTCAACTTATTCGTTTTTACGTTAGATATCCTAGTGTCAGTTTATTAAAAAAAATCCTAGGCCTATTCTTGGGTTATATCTTGGTCTAGAACTTTCCCAACAAACATTTCCTTTGGACAAACTTGAAAGTCCGATTGAGCCCGGAAGAATTCGTTGAAAAAGAAAATGTGCGAAAATGTCACAAAAAACTCTTTAAATTAAAAAAATAAATCAAATTGGTTTAAAAGACTGAAGCTTCCACAAGTGCTCAGCGTACGTACGTGAGCATCTCATCCAAGTGGAATATCTCCCTAACTTCATCTCTCACCCGCTCCGCCCCGGCACAGAACGAGTCAAATGGTTTTAAAATGAGATGAGCCGAGAAAGAGTCGAGGAAGGCATGGGTCACGGAGCTTAGAAGGATTTCCCTGATGTTCATCGAATTAAGGGAATCCATTAGACTGAAGCCTCGGCTGGGCGGGGAACTGGTCTACGGGGCGTAAGTACAAAGTGGCACTAGCTTACAAGACGTCGTAAGCCTTCCTCTTCGTGTATCTTTAAGACGACTCATACGTTTACTACAACGTTGTAATTACGACCCGAGATGTAGATCTAGACATCTTGTAAATTTCCGAGGCGGAAAACTGGGAGCTATTCTCAACTTGATGCTGGGTCCTGGACGACACGTCCATTTTTTTTTTAATTTTTTTTTGGAATTGTGGGCCGGTTGTTTTCCTTACGTCTATCTTCATGGACAAGGCTACCTCGTGGACGGACCCCCAGGACGAACGTCTCATAGTTTACGTAATTTCCATATTGGACTACACGCATGGCTTTTGTGTGTGTGTGTGTGTGTTGAATTCTTATATTTAGAGTTCATCGTCAGACTCACACTATTGGTTTCATAGTCCCAAGATTAACGTCTGACATGTTTCCTTATTTTGATGCTGGAACTTGCTTGCATATTTCGTTGGTGCAATGGCCAATTCCTTATATTTAAGACCCATCTTTAGAGTCTTGGCTATCTCGTGGAAGGGACCCAGGACCAACCTTTGACAGTTTTAATGTGCAGCTGCCACACAAGACAAAGCGTGGGTTAGGGGATATTAGAACTTTTGTGTTAATTAGTCAAATTTTTCTGCCAAGAACCCATCCTGTTCGTATAAAGGCGGCCCTGGGGTAGAACACCGGCTTCCAAAAGATCCGTGGCTCGAGCCCTGGCGATTTCGCTCCCTTCTGGCCCTGGCGATTTCGCTCTCTACTAGTTGGATCGGTGTCAGTTTAATGTGACGGATTGAGACAGGAGTCATGGTAAATTGCCAGACGTCAGTCTTGCGGTCCGTCCACTATATAGCCTATCTAGTGCTGAATAAGATGGACGTTAAACCAACTCAAGTACTACTCGGATAAAGCGGTCTGATCCGGATTCGAACATTGGACTTCCCGAATACAAGTCGTGCGCTGTACCGACTGAGCTACTAACACCCCCCCACCCCCTCCGCTCTTTAGTCCCACCATTGTAGAATAGCATTAACCTTATCGCCAACGGGCAGTGTTTGCCACATCGGTAATAGAATATTTCACAATAAACAGCACACTTCAGGGGAAGACTGTTTTAAAAAATAAAAAGGTAAAATGGCAAAGGCACTTAATGTCAGCTATAAAGTGTGGAACGTGTAAAGAAAAGAAAGTTTTTTTGCGTGGAGTAGAAACACGTTTTAGCCATTAAATTTTTAAGTTTACCTTGGAGTGTAAGTTGTAATACATTGTACAACCCAAAAAAAGCGAGATTCGTTCACTCTGCCCCTGCCTGTATTTCTCTTCGCGTTATTCTTTTTGGCAAAATTTTACCTCTTATTTGTCTTTGTTTGTTTCTTCTTCTTTTTCTTCTTCTTCTTCTTCTTCTTCTTCTTCTTCTTCTTCTTCTTCTTCTTCTTCTTCTTCTTCTTCTTCTTCTTCTTCT
>RQTK01000234.1:187815-211640 GCA_003991915.1 Elysia chlorotica | reverse complement strand
TCATCATCATCATCATCATCATCATCATCATCATCATCATCATCATCATCATCATCATCATCATCATCATTATCATCATTATCATCATCATCATCATCATTGAGACCACCAAGACCACTGCCACTACAACGAACACCAGTACCATAAACATCATCATCGTCGTCGCCGTCGTCATCCATTGCCATGTCTCAAACTGATACGAAATGTTTCTAGTATAGAGTGGTTTAAACATCCCGGAATTCACATTTTCTGTCTCTTCTCTCCTCACTCAGTCTTTTCTATTATATCCTCTTCTAAAACTACTTTCCACTTCTTATCCATCTCTATCGTCCCTCCCTAACCAATATTATGTGTAAAACTTTTGTTTCTTTCCCACACTACCCTTTTTTCCATTGTGCTATCTCTTGGCCTTTCTGTCTCTCTGTCTATCTTTCTCTCTTCCTCCATCTCTTGCTTCCTACCCTCTTTCATTCTGTCTGTCGCTCTCCTCTCACTCTGTCTACTTGTCTGTCTGTCTCTCTGTCTGTCTGTCTTTCTGCCTCCTGCCTGTCTGTCTCTCTTTCTCTCTTCCTCTCTTCCTCCATCTCTTGCTTCCTACCTTCTTTCACTCTGTCTGTCTGTCTGTATGTCTGTCTGTCTGCCTGCCTGTCTGTCCCTCTGTCTGCATGCCTGTTTGTGTGTCTCTCGTTTCCATTCTCTCAAACCCTCACTCTCACCCCCCTCCTTCTCCCACTCATCCATCTCTCTCCGTAACAAGTTCCACGAACGATGATTGCTCACTTGTCTCATGCAGTAATTTTTTTCTCTTTTTCTATGTTTTTTCTTCTCTATTCTACTCTACCCTAACCTTCTAAACTTCCTCAACAAACATCTTCCTGAGTTGAATGATTACATTGCGTTTAACTTTAATGCGCAAATCTCGTCGAACCCATCGCCCTACAGGCCTAAACAAACTCGGGAACCTCTCCAATAGGAATTAGAATCGTCTTAAATCAGCATCAGTCTCGAAAAGACGTTTTTTTCGCCAAAGCGTTAACAGCCAAGGACTAAGTTATTGTGTCGAAATTCGAGGCGATTAATCGGGCTTGGGAGGGCTGTTTACTTTGCCGAGTAATTCTAATAACCAGATTCTGCCAGACATGTTCCAGGAGTTCAGCAGATGCTCTCGATTTCTCTCATCTCGTGGAAAGTGTTGGTGCCCGGCGGATGAGTTTGCCTAATGGTAGAGTGCTTGGCTTTTAATTTAAAAGTCCCTAGTTCAATAGCCAACCGGGCCGCCTTGTTCCCTGCTTTGTGGGTTAGTGTTACTAGTATGATTTGACCGACGGTGACGTAAATCCTGATACCCCCTCTCTGTCTTAATTGTGTTCCAGTACTTAAAATTGTCCGGCTCTTTCGGTTAGATCACCGCGTCCATTGCCAGATCGACTTAGATTTAATATTATTTTATAATCTCACATCGAGACAATGAATGGCGGGCACACATAGGTGTCACTCAGCGATGCTTGTGTGATGAATTAGTTTGGGAACCCGGAAGGAGTGAGAGAGTAAGTGAGAAAGATTGAAAGAGCCAAACACTGCCGGATGTTGACATATTTCTGCGTATGAGACAATCTCTCTCTCTCTCTCTCTTTCAGCAGATGCTCTCGATTTCTCTCATCTCGTGGAAAGTGTTGGTGCCCGGCGGATGAGTTTGCCTAATGGTAGAGTGCTTGGCTTTTAATTTTTAAGTCCATAGTTCAATAGCCAACCGGGCCGCATTGTTCCCTGCTTCATGGCTTGGTGGTATTAGTATAATTTGACCAACTGTGACATAAATCCTGATATCCTCTCTCTGTTTGTCCAGCTCTTTCGGTTAGAGCCCGCACGCTCTGCCATTGGACCACCGCGCCCATGGCCAGAACTGCTTATATTGACTATTTATAATCTCACGTCCACCGTCAATAACTACGCTATAGCACGGACGGGCCCCAAGTCATTTTACGTGTCACCACCCCGAGATAAGCAGAAGTAATTAGGGCTCCTGTCTCAGACGGTCACATCAATAAAATTATACTGACACCGACCCAACCAGCAGGGGACGTATTCGGGCAAAAAAATATTACCAAATGGTGGTCTCGAACTGGGGACTTTTCAGACAGAGAGCACAATGCTCTACCACATGCACAAGTCACCCCCCCCCCCCCCCTGAGTTACCCCAGGAGACAATGAACCGCGGACACACACAGGTGTCAATCAGGGATGCTCGTGTGATGAATTGGTTTGGGAACTCAGAAGGTTGCATGCTCATTCTGAGCTATAGAGGGACTGAGTGAAGGAGGGAGAGAGTGAGTGAGAAAGAGAGAAAGACCCAAACAGTGCCAGATGGTGAGAGAGTTGTTTGTAGCAGATAAACTCTCTCTCTCATAGTTGTTGTTGTTGTTGTTGTTGTTGTTGTTGTTTTTGTTGTTGTTGTTGTTGTTGTTGTTGTTGTTGTTGTTGTTATTATTATTAGTAGTAGTATTATAAATACGTCTCCTAGGTTTCCAAGGAGGATCTTACTCGTATATGACGCCAGGTCCTAAGACTTACATCTGAAAATACACGAGGCAATGATAATAAGAAAAAAAAAAGAAGACGAAGAAGAAGAAGAAGATGGAGAAGATGAAGGTTAAGAAGTAGAAAACGGAGAAGGAGGTGAAGGAAAAAAGAATGTGTGTGTGTGTTAGTGCAAAAGGGAGGAAGGAGGGATTTTTTTAAATTTTCCCGCACATTCTACAAAGGGAAGACAGAATGATGTTTAAAGAGATGAAATAGTTTTCATTTTTCTAAAAAATCAAGTAAAGTTGTATACTAGTTTAAAACTATGCTGAAATTGCAGATTTATAATGTAATATTTGGAAGAAGGTTGCTTCAATATATTCCGTATTTATAAAAATTCGAAAAACTGTTTTTATTGCCAGTTTAAGTCTGAAAGTATGGTAGCATATTTCTCGTGGGCATTATTTAGAATTTTAAAAGCTCCAACCAGTTAAAGATGAATACAAAATTGTTCTTAAAACAGCAACCAGTAGACCCATAAATATTTTCACTTTTTGGTTGAAGTTGTTACTGTGATCAGACATTAAAAACATTTCTTTAAAGGATATTAAAAATAAAAACCAACCAAAAAAAAAAAACCAACACAAAAAACAACAAACAAACAACAACAAACAAACCAATAAATGAAGCCTAAGGATTCCTTGCATTAATACTTTCTAAACTATTACTGCTGGTTATAGAAAACAAGCACCTCGCCGCCCAATCTCTACAGGGGGAAAAGCAAACCGAAGTGCAGGGCGCGCATTCAGCGGCCGATCTGTGAAAGTAATCTGCTGATTTTTAGTGACCAAGGGAAACAATGTATTTTGATCTGTTGTAATCATACTTGTCTCCCTTGCACCATGAAACGCTGTTTTGAGTACGTAGGTAGCTTTGCATAGAAATCTAGGTTTGACGCACAGTTGGCTCAATGACTAAATCTAGTGTCTCCTATCTCCCTACAATTCTTTAGGAAACCAAGCAAACAAAAGCAAAAATACAACAACAAACAAAAGTCAAACAGCCACCGAAAAAAACAAACCAAAAACAAATAAAAAACAAACCAAACACACACACAAACACACACACACACACGCACAAACAAACAGAAAAGACAACAAAGCTAACTAAAGATTTTTCTTTTTAAGCTTGGTGTTTGTTTTTTTCCTCTCACCCTTCTCAATCATTTTCCTTTCACTTAACTCCTCTCCGGGTTTGTTCTTTAATTTATAGTAAAGTCCAGTAATTTCCAACCGAGCAGATTGATTTTCTAAAGGCAAATGGTCAACTTGCTATGGGAACGATTTAGTTTGGTACTGTGTTCGAGACCACTGTGGACTAGTGCTCTTCGCATCACCGGAATTCTAAGATTGCCTGAACATTTTAGCCTCATGCTTATTCTAAAAGTTTGCTTTATATTTTTGTTGTCCCTGTCGTTTCGTTGAGCAGCCGTTCTCATGCGTGTTTTTTTATAAACTTTGCTTTATGTGCTCTATAAGTTTGCTCTGTGTTCTCTCCATCAGGCGATTCGTGCAGCAGTGTTTCCAGCCTTTCTCGGGCGTGTTTGTATAAACTTTGCTTTATGTCCTTTATAAATTTGCTCTATAAATTTGCTCTATTTTCTCCCCATCAGGCGATTCGTGGAGCAATGTTTCCAGCCTTTCTCGGGCGTTTTTATAAACTTTCCTTTATGTGCTCTATAAATTTGATCTGTGTTCTCTCTATCAGGCGATTCGTGGAGCAGTGTTTCCAGCCTTTCTCGGGCGTGCTCAGCGAGCAGGGAGTCTACAAGCAGCTTTGTCAGGAGACGGCCAACTATGTGTCACAACTCAGGGACAAGGTGTCTCAGTGAGTACAGTTATTGATTCACTAGTATGGCCACATCATCATCATCATCATCATCATCATCATCATCATCATCATCATCATCATCATCATCATCATCATCATCATCATCATCATCATTTGACGTCACGTTAATCGTCACGATAATAGTTAAAATGTACTTTAGCATCATCGTCAACTAAACAACAACAACAACAACAACAACAACAACAACAACAACAACAACAACAACAACAACAACAACAACTACAACAATCATGTCGCCTTTTCCTATGTTTATCACCCAGGCGAGAGGTGAATCTGTACACAGGACTGAATGGCGATCTCCAACGGCGAATCAAGCTCCCTGAATCGGACCTCAAGGTAATGGCTGCTTTCTAGTAAACACTTAAAGGGAATGTGGCTTCACCAGGATTTGTGCAGCCAAGTTGGAAGCATTAGCTCTGGTTTAGGTTTTAGTAAACTATTCAAGTTATGGTGCTAGCCGACGACTGGGTAATTCTAAAGTGTGACCGTGAATTCTTTAAAAAGAACAAAAAGGGTATCTTCATGTATGTTGTTTAGTGTCCAACATCAACACTAAACTATATTGTGAGCGGGCCCCAAGACTTACGTCTGACAAATTTACGTACTGGCACACAGAGACAGTACGGGGTATCTGGACTATGTGATTATTCTATCCTTATGGTTAGGTTATCCCACAGTTAACCGGTTTGCAAACGACCCAGTGCTGGTATTTTAAAAATAATATAACTTGATCATCCCATACATGTTCTTGTCATTACTCTCTTCTTATGGTGATTAAAAAGTCATGCTCTTAGCATCCTCCAGTTGACCAAATCTTCCTGCGCATATTCTTGTAGTTATTCTTTTTTCATTGTTATGTAAAAGCCTTGCTCTTCTCTCCCCCTCCCCCCTCCCCCCTACTGGTTGGGTCGGTGTCAGTATAATGTGACTGGCTGAGACAGGAGTCATGGTATCCCCGCCCTGTCTCGTGTGTGGCAGCACATAAAATTGTCAGACGTCCGTCTTGGGGCCCGTTCACAATATAGCCTATATAGTGTTGCTGTTGGACGTTAAACCAACACAACCCCCATCCCCAAACCCCCCAACCCACACCCCCGCGAGTCTTCCCTCTCCTCCCCCCTCCAGTTGACCGTCTTGCAAAGTGCCCAAAACTGCTGGAATATTTAACATAATATACAATAATCCTCCCGTACATATTCTTGATATTACTCTCTAGGTCTCCTCTAATCTTCCTGTGCATATTCTTGTGATTATTCTTTTTTCATTGTTATGTAAAAGCCTTGCTCTTCTCTCTCTCTCTCTCTCTCTCTCTCTCTCTCTCTCTCTCTCTCTCTCTCTCTCTCTCTCTCTCTCTCTCTTTCTCTCTCTTCCCCTCCTCTTTCTCTCTCTCTCTCTCTCCTCCCCCCCCCCGCCTCCTCCTCCAGTTGACTGTCTTGCAAACTGCCCAAAAGTGCTGGAATATTAAAAATAATATAACATAATCATCCCGTACATATTCTTGATATTACTCTCTAAGTCTCTTCTAATGGTTACCTGAAAGCCATGCTCTTCTCACCTTACAATTGACACTGCCCAAAAGTTTTAAGTATTAAAAATAGTAAATAATATTATAACATAATCATCCCCTACATATTCTTGATATTACTCTCTAAGTCTCTTCTAATGGTTACCTGAAAGCCATGCTCTTCTTATCTTCTCATCTTACAGTTGACAATCTTACAAACGGCCCAGGTGCTGGAGAACTTCTACCCCAAACAGGTGATCCCGCGGCTGGGTCTCAGCGAAGAGCAGTTCTGGGAGAGCCTGGATCTAGAGTTCAGGGACTGGCGAGGTGAGGAGAGTGCAGGCCTTGCGGTCCACACCACGAAAACGGATAACGTAATCAAGTACCATAAGCATTGATTGTTGTGGTCGCTTATTGGGCTTATTTGTTTAGGGCGGAGCTATGATTGGAGGCCGGTGCAGAGTCCGTTACCTGTCGTCATCCGTCATCGGGTTCTCTATGGGCTTCGTGATCTCAAGGCCTCTAGTAATTGGGGTTGGTGGGTGGGAGTGGCGTGGGTATGTGTGTATGTTAGAGAGAGAGAGTGAGAGAGTGAGAGAGAGAAAGAGAAAGAGACACAGTTAGAAAGAGATAGTGCAGAGATAAAGATAGAGAGAGACAAAGGGGAAGAGGGAGTTGAGGATATATATATATAGAGAGAGAGAGAGAGAGAGAGAGAGAGAGAGAAAGTATGAGAGAAAGAAAGAAAGGGAGAAAGAGAAAGAGAAAAAAGAGAGAGAGAACGAGATTTTGGAGAGAGAAGGGGCAGGGGGTTGAGGTGTAGCTCAAGTGGTAAAGATCCTCACTTCTAACTATGAAATTCCGGGTTCAAATCATGATCTGGCAGCCTGCCTTTAACTTGAGCAGGTCTCCGCAAAACATTATTTTTATAAAGAGACACAGGTTAAACGATGTTGGAAAACAATTGAGAGGGAAAAATGGGAATGAAAAGCTACGTTATTAAAATCTATCTCGATCCGCATGGACTCCAGCTAAGTATTTTATCTATAAACAACATTTAGCGGTCTACTATTAAACAAATTCCATGGTACGTTTCATGGTTACTATTTTGATTATGCATATCTCAGTTTATGCCTTTATTTGCTTCTATGTAACAATATTATGACCTCTGTAGTCATTTATATAAAGATGTTTTCCCTACCAAAACCATATTATTACTCATGGCAGGATTCGCAATGAAGAAGTTGAAGGAGATCTTCTCGCCCACCTTTCTGGTTCCCCTGGAGGATACAGACAACTTCTTCCAGCTGAAGGTTCGTCTGACTCCCCCACTTACAAAAAATGAAGTGTAGTAATTGAGCTTCTATTATAAATACAGTTATTTTAATTGTTATACGAGGGCAGGTTGATAAATAAGGGCCGTTTTTGAATAACTTTTTTATTTGAAGGACTACAGAAGCAAGTTACACATCAAATGAAAGCTTAGAGTCTCCCCTATCTGATGAACTATCATTTTTCAACATAGTCACCATCGCGTTCAATACAGAGGCGCCAGCGTTGTACAAGTTTTCGCATTCCGTCGGCGAAGAATTCCGGTGTCTGGGATCGGCACCAAGAGCGAACATCCGCCTCAACCTCTGCATCGGTTTCATAGTGATTTCCTTTGAAATGTTTCTTCAGCAAAGGAAATAAGAAAAAGTCAGACGGGGCCAAATCAGGACTGTATGGCGGATGTGGTATGGTAGGAAGTTCCAACTGCTGTAAAGCGCACTGGGTTTGGCGACTGGTGTGTGGCCGAGCATTATCGTGCTGGATGACAACGTCTTTGACTTTGTCCTGTCCAACCCGTCTGAGTCAGCTCGTCAATGCACGCAGAGTTGACACATATCTCTCTGAATTTATTGTTGTGCCTTGCTCCAAAAACTCAATATGGACTCAATATGTCCCAGAATATTGTCAGCAAAACCTTTCGAGCTGATGCGACGACTTTGAACTTCTTCGGGGCTGGAGAGTTCTTGTGTCGGTACTGCATAGACTGCATCTTGCTCTCTGGGTCATAGTGATGCACCCAAGACTCGTCACCAGTGATGATGCTCCGCAGAAAACGCTCGCCGTCATGAGTGAATCTTTCCAACAGTTGTGTACAGATCGTTTTCCTCTGTGCCTTCATTTCCACAGTGAGCTGTCTCGGTACCCATCTTGCTGAGACTTTCCTGTAACCAAGGTGGACTAAATGGATTTTGACTTGCACAGTATTCTCATAATATGTAACGTCATTGAATCAATCATTTTCATAGTTTTCTAAAGGTGTGCAACACTGTATACTCTTTGTTTTCTAAAGGTGTGTAACACTGTCTACTCTTTGTTTTCTAAAGGTGTGTAACACTGTATACTCTTTGTTTTCTAAAGGTGTGCAACACTGTATACTCTTTGTTTGGCCAGGTGAACCACATCAATGTCCAGCGCTACGCTGACATGCTGGCATCCGTGGACTTTCATGACGACCTTGACATTGTGCTTGAACTGCATACCCCGGAAGGTATGATGGCCTGAAAGGTTTTTATGCTCCAAACTAGACAACCAGGGTTTCCCCACAATCATGCAAAATTATTGTCGAGTTTTCTCCCCTACTGGTTGGATTGGTGTCAGTATAATGTGACCGTCTGAGATATCAGTTCTGGTATTCTTGCTCTGTGTCACTGTGCCAAATTGTCAGACAGTAGTCTTAGAAACTGTCCTCAATCCAGTTTAGACACTGACAATGGATGTTACAAACCAATCATAACCAGGCCCATCTGAAGTGGAGACAAAAATGATGTGTTCGGGGATGCTCGGATGACAGTTTTGCAAATTTACACAGAGTTTTTACTTGGGCATGTGAATTTATGGAGACTGCTAGGATAGATGGAGGGAACAAATACTGCAAAAATTTAGTAAAACTTGGAAATTTTCATTGAGTGAAGCTTTTGTTCTCGTTAAACTACTCCCACAAGGTTCTGAACAATGATCTTATGTGGGGAAGAAATCGCTTAGTAGGATACCCCAAACTTGATGGACCATGTTATATTGACCTTGACTCAACCAGTAGGGCTGATCAGTAAGTCAAACCAAGGACAAAAGAGCTTCTTCGCTCCATCTACTGAGCTGACTTAGCTCCCTTTGAGAACAATTAAAGATATCAGATATCATAAATGTGATAGAGAGTGAGATCATTGGGCATGATGACGGTAGATTTTCAGGCTATGGAGAAAGTATGGTGCGGGGATGAGCACAAACACTTTTTAAAAAGTGATAATATACGAGGCAGATGAAAGTGTAAAGCTTTTTATGGATTATTTGAAAGTAAGAGAACATGGCTGCATCGTGCAATGTATAAAGATGTAATGTGATGAAATGTTGTTTTTTTTTTACATAAAGAAATTGTTTTTATAAATCATTGCAAGCTGCACAGTACTTATTTCACACTAATACCCAATATGCAATATGCAATTATCATCTCAGGGACTCACTTCCGTGTATGATGTAATGGACGCTTTGAGAAAAACCAACAATATAATCCTTCACAGCCCTACCAAAACTTGAGGGAGAACATAAATTATAGTACATGTTGTTGATGGCAGGATAACATCTTGGATTGACAAGCCAAACATGGATGCTACTATCAGTTTTACAATTTGCAGTTTTATTAAGTTTGAGGTGTCTGGAATGCATAACCATGCATCTACTGGGAAAATCCCAAAACAAAACAAAACTAAACAAAACCCTGTCAACTTATGCAGTATTGCTAATGACTTTTTTGTGTGTTGTTGTTACAACAGGAGATATCGATGTACAGGCTCCATCGCTTGATGTTTTGTACTTTGACCCAACCAAACAACAGGGCAGTGGTATGGTCCGAACTTCAAGCCTAAGGTATGGATATTAATGCAGCACTATGTATAGTCAGTTTCTTGCTGTTAATGAGTGTTTGTGGATTTTTTTATTTAATATAGATCAAAATGATGATTTGAATGAGTACAATGGATCAATAAAAAAAAGACTTTAGTACAGTATTATGGTATAAAAATCAAACATGTATCTGAATGTTGTGGCACACAAAAATATGGATTCAAATTTAGAGACTTGTTAAAATGTTGAAAGAAACTACCTTTTTGTTTTTATCATTAGAAATCTATAAACAATACTGAAAAATCAAAATGGAAAGTAAATTTCCCTAGTTTTTATTTATATTTTTAAAGCATTTCTTTTAGGAAGTGGATATTTACCCGGTAACCGGACGAATAGCCAAATGGCTATTCCTCCGGTAGTCTTGGATTGGATTGGAATCTAGCCGTCTAGGGAGGCCAAGAACAAAAATCGTGGCGTTCGAAAGCACTAATCTGTAATTATCGTTTTTACAACATAACATCTCAAATTAGGCCTTGATGGTGTACTAGGAGACCGCTTGCTACCCATTCATTTTTTAAAGATTCTGACACACATGTTTGTTATGTTTTGAATTGCGTTTTCAAATGAGCCAGTTTATTACAGGTTTCTATTTATTATTACACACATCAACACAAATGTTAAGTACAAATTAATTTTTTGTTGGAGATTGAAAAGTTGTCTCTTAGCACTCAAGTTTGATCCTATACTGCGAGGATACCCCTGTTTATACTTGGAACTTTACCCATTATCCTGACTCTGGCCTAACTAGTAGGGAGCCTGAACCTCTAGCAGGCTTCCAACACAAATGTTTTGTCCATTTTGCCTTTATAGATAAGGCATATCCAATTACTTAGCTTATGGCGCTTGAACACATTAAAATCTCTTTTTAAAAAAAGAAGCTGACATAGATAGTAGAAATTAATAATATTCTTTAAAAAACAAAGCATTCAGTTTTACCAGAGCATGTTATTGAAATGAATCCGCCTTTCATTACTGTTATTGTTAGACTTAAAGCATTCAGTCTTACCAGAGTATGTTATTGAAATGAATCCGCCTTTCATTACTGTTATTGTTAGACTTAAAGCATTCAGTCATACCAGAGCATGATATTGAAATGAATCCGCCTTTCATTACTGTTATTGTTAGACTTGGGAAGTGCTCCCGGCACCGAGGAGGGAAACATCTCAGCGATTTTGACAAGCTGCTGGTGCCGTTGCCCATCCCCCACCCTGCCAGCATCGCCGTGGCAATCTACAACAGGTATGTGTAGTCTCCCAGGCCAGTGTGGGATACAGAATAGATGATTTTGCTAAAAAAGATAAACAAGGGTTGTCCTACTTTAAGTGCTGTCATTAAAGCCGTTTATTTAGTAAGCATATTTTTTAAATATAGAAAGTACTTGATTTAAAACCTAAGCAATAACTAGACCAAAAAAAGTATACTTTTCTTGTCTTTGTGTATAATTTCTCACTTCTCTTGATTTCTTATCTTTGTGCATATTTTTCTCTTTTGTCTTGTTCTCTTATCTCTCTGTATATTTTTTCTCTTCTCTTAGTCTTTTATCCTTGTGTATATTTCTCTCTTCTCTTGGTCTCATATCTCTGTGTATACTTTTCTCCTTTATGTGTATTTATCGTCTCTCTCGTATATTTCTCTCCTCTCTGTGTACAGTTATATCTGTGTATACTCTGCCCATCTCAGTGTATACCTCTCTGGATATTTCCCTTATCTCCGAGTAAACCTCTCTACGTATACTTCATTCTTCTCTCCTCTCTTTGTGTGCTTTTCTTATCTCTGTGTAAATTTCTATCATTTCTTTTTACAAATCTCTAAGTTCTGTCTATACCCCTCCTCTCTGTTAATATTCTTCTAATCTCTGTGTATAATTTTGTCTCTGTATACATCTCTCCTCTTTGCGTATATTTGTCTCCTCTCTGTGTGTACTTTTGTCTCTGTGTAGACTTCTCTCCTCTCTGTATATACTTCTACTTCTCTCATATCCTTGTCTAATTCTCTCATATCCTTGTCTAATTCTCTCAATATCCTTGTCTAATTCCTTCATATCCTTGACTAATTCTCTCATATCCTTGTCTAATTCTCTCATATCCTTGTCTAATTCTCTCATATCCTTGTCTAATTCTCTCATATCCTTGTCTAATTCTCTCATATCCTTGACTATTTCTCCCATATCCTTGTCTATTTCTCCCATATCCTTGTCTACTTCTCTCATATCCTTGTCTATCTCTCTCATATCCGTGTCTACTTCTCTCATATCCTTGACTAATTCTCTCATATCCTTGTCTACTTCTCTCATATCCGTGTCTACTTCTCTCATATCCTTGTCTAATTCTCTCATATCCTTGTCTTATTCTCTCATATCCTTGTCTAATTCTCTCATATCCTTGACTACTTCTCTCATATCCTTGTCTACCTCTCTCATATCCTTGTCTAATTCTCTCATATCCTTGTCTAATTCTCTCATATCCTTGTCTACTTCTCTCATATCCTTGTCTACTTCTCTCATATCCGCGACTGCTATTTACACTTCCTCAGAGAGCACGACCAGGAGCCGGTGGACCTGCAGGACCCTGGATGCCAGCGTGTGATCAGAGCCACTCAAGAGGTACCTTACCTTCACCTCACGGCAGCGCACCTCCCCCACGGGCTCCCGGCCTGGCACCACTCACAGAGCCACGAGTCCGAGACCACGGACAGGACCAATCCCCACACCCCCGACACCCCCTACACACCGGCCACTGGGCCTAGCACCCCCGCCACCCCCGCCTCCCCCGGGCACGTGAGCACGAGTTCCGTGACCTTGACCTCCGCTCGCCTAGCCGTCCAGGAGAAGTCGTTCTCCTCCGACGATGCGCTGAGTGACAGGGCCGCAGGCTTTGCCAGCGCTGACGGCAGCAGTGTAGGCTCCTTTGTGGACAGGGAGGATAGCGGGAAAATGGCCAGGGCTGAGGTAGAGCACAGGCTGAGAGAGGCGCAGGCCTCGGCCAAATCCTACGGCAGTTTTAGGACCAGGGACGAAGAAGCATGCGGGCCCTTAGTGAAAGATAAGGGCGACGAGGGGGATGGGGCACAAGTATTGTACTATGAAGTTGAGAAAGACACAAGCTGTGTCCTAAACATGTCTGATGAGGGAGCTGGCCCGAACTTGTCCAAAGACAGAGGGGATCAGCACTAACCTTGACTAGGTCTCTTGAGTTTACGCTCTGTAAAATGTGATTAGTCTCACAAAACGGGTTAAAATGCCTTTAAATAGAATTACTTTATTATTGAGATTAGGTAAAATATTATAGATTGAAATAATATAAAGTGGTGCAATGATTTTATTGACTGAGGTGGCCCAATGATAGAGAGAACAGCCTCTAAACATAAGGTCTCGGGTAAAATTCCTGATCTGGCCACGTTGTTCTCTTCTGCTTCGATCATTGTCAGTATCATGTGGCAGGCTGAGTCAGAAATCCAGGTATCCCCACTGCGTCTCTGTGTGGCATGGCAGCACGTAAAATCACTAGGTGTTTGTTTTGGGACCCGTCTGCAACAAGGCCGATTTGCTCACCAGGGATAATAAGAAACCAACAAAGCGAACCATTCACCAATCCAGGCAACACTAGATATATGTACATTTCTTGGCTAAGTTTGAACTAGAACCTGACTAATTTTGTGAGGTCGCTATGCAAATGATTCTTATCACTTCTTATAACACTCAATTAATATGGCAAGGATATATCAGACTGTAGGTAAAATGACCAGTCCTAGGGGCACGTACACTTAAATCTCTGAAGAAATTTAAAGTGGGAGGAGAATTTGAAAGAATAACACTGTGTGAACACACAACACTGTCTTGGATTTAAAGCACTTCTTCTCTTTCAGCACATTTTTTTCTCTCCACTGAACCCTTTTTTTTTTCTTAAAGCAAAAACATACTCACATTTGTGAGTGAATTCATAGTTTTCTGAATTCTAATTTTTTCTCAATTGATTTTTTATTTAATTTCAAAACCTTAGGTTAAGCAAAAAATATGGAAATATGAAATGGCCAATATTGACTCATTTATGGATTCACTAATTTTACAACTTTCCAAACTGAAGTATATTCCGAGATCTTCAACAAAAGTTCAGGTTCTACTTACAAAGGCAGCATGAATGACGCTGAATATAATAACCAGATAAGTGTGGGCTGTCCACATTTCCCCCTGATACGGGGGAAGACCATTGTATCTTCAAAAAATGATTACATGAACTTTATATATTGTTTCTGGAATATCTTGACAAGTAAAAGTTATTTTAAAGAAAGAGAAGATGGAATATAAGAAAAAGACAAACATGAGGAATTATGATAAAATTGATATAAGCAGGACGGACTGAGTATGTATATCAACGTTATATGTGTTCGGTGTAATAGGCATGAAAATGACTCAAAACGAACAAACTTCAATGAGACAGGAATTTACTTTTTCATATCCCATGGTTCTAGACCTATTCAACATATACATACTATTTGGGTGCATTTTATAAAGATATTGAAAGACCAAAATAAGGGGCGCGTAGCTTGATACAAAGATTTTTTGGCACCAGAGCGAATAGTGTCTGGTTCTAGGAAAAATAACACCTCGAGATTCTCACTGTGCACTACCTCCATGCATCATAGTGAGCCACATTCACTTCCCCTGTCTATAAATGACTTTTCTAGTGCCTGTGAGGTTTGCGGTTGTGACTTTTGACTGGTCAACGGTCGCATTTATTAAAGTTTTGAAAATCATAATTATGCCAATTCCTTGTGTATATAAAATATATTTTTTGCTCATTTAGTGCATAATATTGTTTACATGATTTAAACTAACATTTGTGAAAGCAAAATATTTTCTCTTTTATGTGTGCTGTGGTTATCTGAGTAATATATCAACCTGACTTGTTGTGGTCGTCAACATACTCATCATAATAATCATTTTCCTATCTTGATTGACAAATCTATGGCTCTATTAATATTTGCACTCTTTGAGCTGCCTATTAGTTTTTTCTTTCAAACTGTTTTATAAGCTAATGAAAAGAAAGTTTAGCACGTAAAGCCTCCAAGCTCAACATTCAATGCTGATATCATGAGTGATAAATGTGTAAAGGACTGAGAAAAATTCATTCAAAAAATGTAAATTTTATTGTTTGGAAATGTGTTTCAAGAGTATTTATACAAAAAGTAAATTTTGATTAAAAGACCTAAAACTGTTATAGACTGTAGTTTAGTTTATTCTTAACTCTTTCCACTTCGACTTAGAGAGTTTCATTCATATAAACTTTCTTCTTTTTGCTTTCTATTTTCGATCCTGCATATTTCACATCACTTTTGTATTCAAATGGAAAGAAACTATACTGATAAAAGGACTGTCTTTTCACCAAGAGTTATTTAACTTTTTTGGAAGACATGAGCTGTTTTTAAGGTTTGAGTTCGCTTACCAAGCGCACGGGTCCTCAGATCAGTAGGTAATGCTAACCTGTGTGATTTGTTCTGGTCTTTAAAAAAGAATAAAAAGTCCTGCAAACGCTAAAAAAAAATTCTACAGAACGACATTTCTACTTGTTGAAGATGCTCATGTCATCTAACAAAGTCGAAAAACTTTTGATGAAACCACACTCCCTATTGCTAAACTGTGCAATTTTATGATGGTTAAATATAATGTGTGTATATAACCAAACCCTTTTATATCAATGTTTTGCAAATATTTCGTTCTTATCATTTTCTTTAAAATTTTACACTAGATTTAAATCTTTGATAAACTTGGTTACATGTATCCTTGGACTCTTTCTAGTTGTCAGAGGTTGAATGAGATTACAGCCTAAGTGGGCTTGCTAACATACATCATCTTTTAGGGTGATTCCTTATTGTTGGTGAGAACTGCCTACTTTTAAAGTGTGTGTTTGTGTGTGTGTGGGGTGGGGGGCGTAAGACATTTCCAAAGTGGCATTTACAGATGAGCGATTACTTCCATAAAAGTTTGGAAATGTTTTGGTGCCTCCAGTGAGATAATGCTGGTGCACAAGTCTCATATGGCACTTAAAACTGAGAATGTGGAAGCGAAATTAATGGGAATGTCGAGAACCTCTTTTTAAATTTTTTTTTGGTCAAATTTTCTTGCTCATTATATTATAGAAATAACACAAGTGCTGTAATGGATTCCTTACTTAAATTAAAAAGGAACACTCAAAACATCAATCCCCTCTCCCCGCAAAAGAGCAAAAAATAATAAATAATTACAATAACAAAAAATAGAACAATCTATGAAAAAGAATTTATATTGTGAATGTAAAATTGTATGCCTGTTTTGAAAAGTGTGACGCTTCAAGAAACTTTGGTGTGACATGTACAAGATGTTCTGTTCCTTTCTGGTTTTGAAGGTTCTTTTTTTTGCATACTATTGTAGCAATCTGTCATACTATTTTCATGTTAATATTTATATGTAAAAAAAAAAAAAGAAATTGTATCATTCTATTTCTAGTCAAATGAGCGTTGGTTGCATTTATTGCCTTTATTCCTTCAACATGCTAATATCTACTTTAAGTGCTTTAAAACATACCATTATGAACACTTTTATCTGCACAGAGACTGGATAAACAGAAGCTTAAGAACTTTGTAACCTTAGTTGGATAAACTCCATCTTCTGAAATACAGAGATAAAAAGTATTATACATCTGAAGTGACGACGCGCTTTATTAAAAACTTTTGTCTTTTCTTTCTGAGGTTCAAGTAGCATTGATGATATTTTGTAACAGACAATAACATGATAAATTTGCTACTTTCTCCCTGGATTTATTACTGGTTATTTTATTGTTTGTTTTTGGAGTAGGTGGGATGTGGTGGGTAAGCATGGTGTCCCATGGCGGTATCTGACTTTTTTTTTTAGGTCTAGCAGATCTTAAACTATCATAGATCTGTTTTCTTTACTTTCTTAACATCCAACATAAACCACCTGAGTTTTTTGGGACAGGATTATGACAATAGTAATATCAGGAAATGTAGCGACATATGAGAAATGTATGCACTCTGGTCGACTAAAAAAACAACAACTGTGCTTAGGCTGCTTTACACTGCACAAATTGGTTGGATGATAATCGCATTTCAGAAGATTGGTTGAATTATTTCCTAAAAATTTCACAGGTGCTTAATAAATTCAATGTGGGAGGAACAGAATAGTAACTGTGTAGAGTTTAGTGTAAAGTTAAAACCATTTTGTTGTAGCTGAAAGGCCCTGCATTTCTCAGACTTCTCATATTTCTAAGTTCATCATTTCATGAACGTATGCAATCACTCAATATATGCACAATGCAAACTCTACTTGTATGTAAATCTTGTTTCTCCTACACTACATGAGTATTGTCTATTCACCTTCATTTGCTGAAGAATGCAAGGGAAGCTTTGAGAAACCATGCAATGCATGCCTACATAATTTTGGAAAATTGAGTTTTTGAAGTTTAATGTAAAAATATAGAAGATGTCTATGTGTCAGCATTTATAATCTGTTACAATAATGATGATATTTTTTTTTCTACATAAAAGGTTTTTTTGATAGGATTTGGTACTGGGTTGACCAGATTACTAATTGTGCCTAAAATCCGTATCGACATAATGAAGAATTTAATTGAAGCTACTTTACTGTATTCTTGCGTTTATGTATTAAAAAAAATATTCGCTTTTGCCTTTAGTGTCCTGATTTTGCTGTGAAAATCAAATGAAGCAATTTAAAAAAAATTGATTTCCCTTTTTTTTTCTCCAGAATTTGATCCATACTATTTGGTGCTAAACTAAAATTGTTTTTTTTTCTATCTGCTCCGAAGACAATTTTCTTCTCTGGCATGTATTAGAAAATCTTTAGATGCTGCTTCATACTAACTTTCTCTCTGAGCTTCATACATACTCAGAAATATCTACATTGGCTAAACTTGTGTTTGTATATACTCTGATGCAAAACTGTTAATGGTGTGAAAAAATATAATAATGTAATACATATGCACATAAAATTATGATTTTTTACCATTAAGTTATTTTGTCAACATTTAAGTACTTTTGATTTCTATGTGTTTTAAAATGCAAATACTTTTGCATAAGGCCTTTATGAATCAAAACAAAATATCCCATAATTTTCTATTTAATTTTTTTATTTTTATTGTCAGTTATGTGTTTTACGGCATAAGGTGTTCTTATATTTATAATTATTTTAATGAAAAAAAGTTAAACCAACGGTCAGAGCTCTCGTATTATTGCCAGAGTCAGACTAAGAACTTTTTCTTGTCTTTGCTGTAGTCTCTGTCCTCATCTGTTTTCATTTCACATTGAGAAACAAAGAAGCATTTAAAACGATGCTCAAAGATACCAGGGCACTAGAGACCATTGCTTTGAAAAAGGTTAACTAATCATCTTCTTTTTGCATAATAATTTTGTATTGCCAAAAAAGTTTCAGTGAGTGAAAGTCCCTCTTAATGTATGGTCTGAATTTGAAAGGTTCTAGACCACTAGAGCTTTAACAGGTGCTTTAAAACCAATTAAAATGTGTAAAATACTCCATATGCTTGTGATTGTTCCATGTGTTTCCTTACCCCAAACTCCCAGTTTGTTGCAGGCAAGCGAGGCGCCTACTTTCGCTCCAAGACGGACTGAGTTGCTTCCAGATAACAAGAGAGAGGCTCGTTTGCAGAACAATGATCTAATGTCCCCATACCTAATAGATTGTTTAAGTTTTTACTGAGCCTTTGGACATTGTATTCGTATTAAACCCTTACTTATGGACATGGTGATTTGTATGTTCGTTTTAATTTTATCTTAAAAAAATGTAGTTTTATTTCAAGTTGCTAGTACTCGCACACTCAAAATTACTGAGAATACGGTTTTTGAAAGATAATAGTTTCGTTAGTTTAAGCACAAAACTAGTCCTAGATATATTGTTGTATAAATCTATATCTTATCTCTGTTTAAAATTTTCATAGTGAATATCAACTTTGAAAACTACAGCTGTACTTGCATATCATATCTTTGGCAATATTAAGATTGTAGACTACTGGGGATTAAACTGTGTAGACCCAAACACATACTTCACATCATGGGACACCTATTATCTCTAAAATCATATCTCTGACATTTGCAATTACAAGTGAAATATGTATATATTTTTCTGTATAGTTAAAGGCTTATCTGTAAACATTTTCCTCCATACAAGTAAACATGAAATATTATTTTATACGTCGTCTTTATTTATCGTTATTTTAATTAAAACCAAAAAAATTTGCTTAGTATGACTTGCATACATATCTTTGTTTGAAAAAAAACAACAACATGATATTACTGGCATAATAATGAACAAAATCTTTTTAATGACATTGAAGTTTTTATGTTTATACTCAATTATATGGTAGATTTATATGAGGGTTTTGAAATTGTTTCTTTTTACCATGGACAATTTGGTTATGGTTTTAGTTTATTGAACTGCTTTACAAATTTACAAACTGCATTGCTGTATCTAAATGTAAAAAAAAAAAAACTTGAATTGTGTAATGGTTTTCTTTTGAATTTTATCACAAGAGCTCTCATCCCTTTTAAAGGAATAGACAATTTGCTAGAGTTTTGTATCCTACTCAGAACATAAAGTGTGGAAACCTAATAATGGTTGCAGTTGGAGTATTAGTACAACAACAACAACAACAACAACAACAACAACAACAACAACAACAACAACAACAACAACAACAACAACAACAACAACAACAACAACAACAACAACAACAACAACAACAACAACAACAAACATTGAAAAACAGGACAATTAACAACAACAAAAATACCCGTCAATATCTCCCCTTAATCACATTATTAGAAACCTGTCTTAACACAAAATAATTGATCATTAGAAAAGGAAGGTTGAAAATATCAGGAGACTTGTTGAAGATGTTATTATTGTCGATATTATTATTATTTTTGTTATTGTTTTTGTTGTTGTTGTTGCTGTTGTTGCTCTTGGTGTTGGTGTTTTGTTGTTGTTGAAGATGTTTTGTTGAAAAAGGCACAATGTCAACTGTTGCTAGTTTTAGGGGAACAATGAGGAATTATTGACAATGTACTGGAACCAGTGTCAACATTGAATTGACCATAGACATCATGGGATATGTGATTAGTTGGCACGCGGGGAAGTCTTAAACTGGTTAACTCACCAATAGTCTGGAACCTTTGCCATTCTAAATACACAACCAGGAGGACCAGTTACGATCATTCAGGAAATAGTCACCTGTGTTACTATAGACAGATACTAAAGTGAAGGGTTTCGTTCATTTTTTTCATCGAGGAATATCTATTCAGCCTTGTTTTTTTTAAATTACCGTATAGTTTTGATTTTTATTACATTGGGTAATAAGTACATGTACAAAGAGGATGTGGATCTAGGCGTTTTACTTTATTCTGTATTTCCAAGACATTGTGGTATGTGCATATTCAGGAGTATCTATTAAAATGACGATCCTTTTTTCTTTCAATGCTTGAAATGGAAATTGTTTTTGTAGCCTTTTTTATCACCCTATAATTTTGTTAATAACATTGTTCACACTGGATTGTAAGTACAAAGGGGGCCTAGATTTAGACGCAGAACTTGCTATGTATTTTGATACCGTAGTCGAGCGTCTAAATAGTTCCTCTTTGTACTGTACTGCCTTTTATCTTTGCTAATCCCTCAACAACTTGCGAATATCTACTTAAAAGTGAAGATGTGTGATACTTTATACATACATGGACATCCTTAATATCTTTGTTTTTTTTTAAACTGTGGATAATAAATTCGCTTTCATATCCTATTATGTGTTGTTGTCAATTCTGTCGTGAAAGAATGTCTTTTAAATGCTGTGTTGATGGAAAAAGTTGTCAAAATTAATGTATGAAGTGAAGTTAGAACAATATGCGGAGAAATGAGCATGTAGAATCGAAATCAAGCAAGTAGTGGGAAAACTGATGCACGCGCACTATTTTTCACTTAAGAAATTTGCAACTCTGTGCATAAAGAGTACAAGCTACTCTAATCCCCCTCCCCCACCCCATACGAAAAACACATTTCTAGATGCTTTTCCATGTAGAATTCGTAGAAAACAATTTCGGTAATCGTCCCTTACTGATTGGCTATGTGTCAGTTTTATGTGACAGGCTAAGACAGGAGTCATGGTATCCTTGCAATGTTTCTCTATGGTAGCTTGTAACATTGCCAGATGTTAATGTTGGAACCCGACTATAACAAAAACTATATAATGGTGGCGTTGGACGCCAAGCAATAACAAAGTATCTTGATAGTTATCCCAGCCCAAGAAGGGTACTCAATCGCGCTATTAAATATTGGAAATTCACTCTTTTTTTCTTTTTTTAAAGTACGCGTAAGTGCTTTGAAGAAGACGATAATAACATTTACACATTCATTTGATACAATAGGTCGACAAATATAACGCCCAGTAGTTATTATTTTAAACATAAACATTATTTAAACAGTGAATAAATTACAATAAAAATACTCAAATTCTTGGAAAAGTAAATAAGGAAACATCACCAGGATGGGATCTTCTCAGAAAGTCAGATTTATTGACATTGCAAAATGTTTTGATGAAACCTTCATGAGGCAATTACTTGTAGTAGGGACCTAGGCATGGTAAATCTTGAACAGATATAGACTTTGGTATCTGCAAGATTCGCCATTGTATGCATTCTTGCTGTGTAAATCCAATATTATTACCAGAATAAATGTGCTCCGAAGTGCTTGATGTAGAGGGGGTATATACTTTTGTTAAAATTGTTCATGAAAAGTCATACTATTTTCTGAATCTTTCGATCAGCATAAGTTGTGGATTTCGCCATATAACTTAATAATACATTTACATGCTTCGACGCTTTAGCAAATGGTTACAATCTTGCTAAATGCCTTACAAGTAGGCATGAAATTGCTTGACTGTCCTCATAGGCGCAAGTTAAAATAAATTAGTAAGATGATCAACCCATAAAGAATTAGATAATTTAGGTTTGTCGTGTATGCATCCTGTTTTCAAGTGCGCTATTGCATAAGTTTATCACCTCATACAACATTTTGTAATCAAACTTAATCACCTACATGTATATATCATACTAGTGTTTTCGTTTTCAGCTGCCCACGTCAGGTTTTTACAAGCGCCCTGACCACATATTTATCAACTGAAACAGCATTATGTAGATAATGGTAATCATGTACATGCAATTATCCTGCCAATAGTTTTGCTGTCATGGAGTCATGGTATCCCCGCCCTGTCTCGTGTGTGGCCGCACATAAAATTGTCAGACGTTAGGCTTGGGGCCCGTCCACAATATAGCCTATATAGTGCTGATGTTGGACGTTACTACTACTACTCCACTACTACTACTACTACTACTACTACTACTACTACTACTACTACTACTACTACTACTACTACTACTACTACTACTACTACTACTACTACTACTACTACTACTACTACTACTACTACTACTACTACTACTATTACTACTACTTCGCTGTCAGCAGTCCCGCTTCGAGTGTTTTCAAGCGGCCTGATGCACCTATTTATCAACTCATACAGCATTATGTAATTAAGCTTAATTATGTCCATCCATGTATAATCCCAGTGATTTCGCTGTCCGTAGTCCACGTCCAGTTCCAGTGTTTCCACGCTACCTGGTGCCTATCCGTGACCTGTCCATCCCAGACACGCTAGACCAGCCAGCGCCGCGCGCACCCAGGCGCGTCAACCTCGGACTTTCTTGGCGCGGCAGTTCCGGCGCGTGTAGATCCCGTTCAGAGACTTGCACAGTGCGGACTGAGACCTGCCACAACCTGGCCCAAAGCAAACACAGGCAGGGTTAGCATCTTCAGATAAGATAAGATGAATCGTCATTTGTCCCTTAGAAAGAAATTCGAGATGGACATGTTATCACCAAAAAAAAAAAAAGTAAATAAATAAATACAAAAAAAATACTTGTAACAAATTAGCTCCGACGTAAAAAAAATGTATTTTTTTTTTAGTTCGCTTGTTTTTTTTCTCTTTAATTTGTTCTTTAGTCTCCAGCCGCAGCACAATTATAAGTTTTTTTTGTGTGGATGGGCCCAAATGACTAACATTTTTTCGTGCTGCTACATAGAGACATTGCGAGAAGACCTGGATTTCTGCCCACGTTGGTGACATTATGAGAACACCGACCCACCAGTAATGGGGCGAAATTGGACAAAATAATGTTTTGACCGATAATTGATTTTGAACCGGAGGCCTCTCGATTGGGAGACCGACGCGCTACCAATTGCGCCAGACGGAAGCGTAGCGTCAACTTAGGTCTTGATTACGTCATTATGTTCTCATTTTGTAAATTTACGTCAAATACGTGGTCACAAACTCAAACCGGCATGGATCGTCATGATGTTCAAGGCGAAGTGGGGAGGGATTGGGGGGGGGACTGGCACAAGTGGTAGAGCATTGGTCTCTCAATTGGAAGGTCCCTAGTTCTAAACCCCACGTTTATTTAAACATTTCTATGTCCGATTCCGTGCTCTACTCCTTGAGTTTGTGTCTGTATAATGGGGCGTATGAGACAGGAGTCCAGGTCTCGCTGTACCGTCTCTGTGTGGCAGGACAAAAAACAATTAGACATTAAACTTTGGGTCCGGTCATAATATACCTTATGTAATGCTGATGCTGGGTGCTAAACAATAAACAAACAAAACCCATAATGTTGATGCTTACCGACAGAGTACGAGGACTACACAGCCCGGTGAGTAAAATCTTGCTGGAGAAAAGAACTATCGATGCAAAGCTTAGGAGCCAAACCCTCCAACCCTCCAACAAAACAAACAAAACAAAAACAAAACGACCCCAAACAGCCCCCCCCCCCCCTCGAAAAAAAAAGAAAAAAGAAAACAACCAAAACGACATACACAAAA
>RQTK01000234.1:175785-187793 GCA_003991915.1 Elysia chlorotica | reverse complement strand
CACACAATACAAACTTAGAGCAGTTTCGAGTCTCACAGAGACAGAGCGTGGGTACCAGGACTTCTGTCTCGGCCTGTCACATCATATTTACTGGTACCGAGATAGCCACCTCGACGCGGAATCTTTAACGAAGATGCTTTATTAACTCAGCGCGGAGAGGCAAGCGTGGATTCAGCGATCGCTACGGGGCGAACTGGCTCAAGTGGTAGAGCATTGGTCTCCAGATCGGGAGGTATGTGGTTCGAATCCCACGATTGGTCAGAACCTATTAATTCATTCCGATTTCGTCCCCTACTAGTTGGATCTGTGTGAGTAGAATATGACAGGTTGAGGCAGAAGCTCCCTGTCCTGTTTCTGTGTGGCAGCACAAACAACTGTCAGACGTCAGTTTTGTAGCCCGTCCACAGTATGCCCTATATGCTGATTACAATTGACGTTGAACCAACTCAGCTCAACTCAAGCAAACGCTGTGTGTTACAGTCCTGGTGCAGCATTACTTACGCAACTGCACACGCAAGAAACCCACTGCCATGCAGATCCTGTCTTTCTCCTGCACGGGCGCCTTCGATTCATTGTCTGCGCCCACTAAGGCCACAGTGAGGGCGAGAACAAGCAGCAGGGTCAAGGTCAGGTGACGCATGGTTCTTGAATAAACTGGACAACTCTGAAGAAATAACATAAAAAAGACATCGTCACCTCTCAGGTGATTTCAATTCTCTAAATACAATCATGTATGACTTGGGAATGCATTGACTCATAATGACCAAGGTCTCTACATCCCCTTGCTGTCTAGAGAACCACGTCCAGCCTCCACTGCGACTTGATTCTTGTTCTCTTCTCCGCTGTTAGGAGCGGGACACCACAGGGAATGCATGATAGTGTCTAGGTGCAAATTTTGGTAGGTGACAAAAGCCATCCATTGATTTCTTTGCCATCAGGGCTTCAGTACTAACCGTCTGGCCCCATTTGTTTGGGGATTTGAAATACAAAAAAAGGCGTGATTGTAATTTATTGTGGGCGTAACTAGTTTTTTTTTAGGAGGAGAGGGGGGTGTGTGTTCTCTATAGAGGGAGGGAGAGAATTCTCTCCCTCTCTCCGGGTTTAACGTCTCCTAGGTTCCCCTGGGGGAGTCCTATACGGCGAGGGATGTGCGTGGACATCTTTTAAACGTTATTGCTTGATGTAGACGCCAACGCAGATTCAAAGTTATGGGAGGAGTTCCGCCATCTCACGAAGAAATACTGCATGTGCAGCCCTTGAAATTTCTCAGGAGAGTCAACATCTGATCTGTCACAACTTCCCTAGTTTGAAATATACAACTAAAAAAATATAACGATACTGCCCCAGGGCAGCTTCATAACTCTAGGCAGATTCCTTGGATTTACTGCCCTTGGGTGAGGAGCTAGAGTACACAATTCTTTTTCTTATATGAAATGGTGACTTTTGTAAAAAAAAATTCCTTTGCGAACAAAGCCTCTGAAGTACAACAATTACATAGATTAACTGATGGAATAAAAAAAAATATGTAGCTGCAGCAGACACTCTAAAGAAAGAGAAAAAAAGGAAAACAGTAAATGAAGCCAATGTGTTTGCTTTGTTGCCTTTAAGGACACACAGCAAACAGAAATCAGTTTTTAATATAGAGTTATTCAAAACAATTAAGGTAAATCTGATACACAGCAAAAAGAAGTCTATTGTAAGAGGCACTGTGATCTAACATAAAATCCCCTTTTACAAAACAAAAGCACAAAAAAGCGGTGGGGGCACTATTTCGTTGGAAAATAATAATAATAATAATCTTCTTTTTGTTCTTTTTTTGGTTGTTTTTTAGTTTTTTATTAATAATAATAATAATAATAATAATAGATAATAATCATAATAATATCCTCACCGTGACAGACACTGTACACTCCTGGTTGATTAAAGAAAATCTACACCAGAACTCAGCGGAAAGAAAAAAAAAAAAAACACCAACGAGGCAATGCTATACTTTGATAGTGTGTAGAAATAGTGCCAATTTTATTTTATGATAAAAACATGTCTGGACTTAAATGACTTTTGGTTTTGAGAACAACTGTACTAATGGTGAAATCTATTTCACAAAAATCAGTAGATCCTAAGTTCTTAATTAACAGCCAGCCAGGTGGTATTTTTGTGCGACATCGCCTTTTTCCGTTGATCCCTTCAAGTGGATTGCAACTTCAAGAAAAGTTTGCGACTCACCTGTGAACAAGGTCGAGTGGGCCTCTGAGGTGCTAATCGTCTGGCGTAGCTTCGATCTGTGCGACCATCAAGAGGATCCAAGCTTCTTTATCCCGGCCCACGGGCTTAAAACAAGATAAAAACAAATCTTTCATCGAGCCCAAAATAATGCCCCAGGCGATAGAGCCGCAATGTTACTAGGTGAATGTACTCTCAGCACATCGCTGGATAGTCTTAGATATGTTTTCTTTAAAGTTAACATGCGTTGGGTTGGATTGGGATGGTTTAACGCCCAACAGGCTATATTGCGGACGGGCCCCAAGGTGGACGTCTGATAATGTTATGTGCTGCCACACACGAGACAGGGCGGGGATACCATGACTCAGGTCACAGCTGGTCACATTATACTGACACCGACCCAACCAGTAGGGAACGCAACAGCCAGGATTCGAACTCGGAATCTTTTGCGTCAGAAGCCGATGTTCTATGCCTGGACCACCGCGCCCCCCGTTAACATATGTATGTTTATAAAGCCATGCAAGGCATCAGAGTGTACCAGTTCTAGAGACCTGTGACAGTAATTCAGTTCTGGTTAAGTGTAGTTATAATTACATCCCAGTTCGTTAGTATTCCGCCATCCACGAGATAGCCTAGTTGCTGAGGAGACAATTAAGCAACATGTTAGTTTTCCCTCCGCGTATAAATCTAGCATCTGGTGATTTATGTCCTGTTATTGTTGTTATCACGCAAACCTAATAGTGCATACATGTATCTATTTATCTTACCGATTCATAGCAAACTGGTAAGATTCAACAATGATGAGTGAGTGCAAGTTTACAAACACAAAGAGGGGCATAGTTTAGAAGTTTTCATTTTTCTGCTGTCAAATGAAATTAATACTCGTAAAGTATAATAGACGGTATGTTTCATAACAGTTTGGGAAAGTTAGTTGGGCGGGGAAGAACTAACATGGTGGATTTTTCAGACATATTACAAGTGAAGAGAGAGAGAGAGAGAGAGAGAGAGAGAGAGAGAGAGAGAGAGAGAGAGAGAGAGAGAGAGAGAGAGAGAGAGAGAGAAAGAGAGAGAGAGATAGAGAGAAGTAAAGCTATGTCGTGGAACGGTCCCGAGACTAAAGTTTAATAATTTAATGCCGCCATAGACAGAGTTGGGATACTTAAACCTCTGACTAACGCCGAGCTAACATCATGGGATGAAAGAGGGTATACTCGAGATTTGATCTGGGCACTTCCAGATTTGCAGTCGTGCACCATATCGTTGAAACCACTTCATCCTGCCTTAGGTCCTTTCGATACTCAACATAACGATAGTTATTGTAGACAGTGCAGTGGCATCTGTTCTCTCCTTATTTTATATGAAATTGTTTTTATGCTAATTCAATATTTTTCTGAGCTGCCAACTCATCCATCCGTCAAGGTGTGCAAGTAAAGCACTAAAGAGTATAAAAAAACAACAATCAGTGTTACGCTTTTTTACCGACAAGTTAGCAGGTCTGCCTCCTCACGCTCCGAACGAAACGCCTTGTGCAGCTTTAATCTAGGCCTATGGTTTGGGATATTCGCTTGAAATTGCCTCGAGTAAATAGATGAATGGATATTCCCCAAAACCTAGCAAAGTAAGCCGACATTAAAGAAGATCAAGCAGATTAAGCGGCGGTATTAGCACCCACTTGCATTCATGAAGCCTTAAGAGAAGAAAAAAACCCCTGTGTTTTTACCGAACATCGCGGATCTTTTGGTTGCGTAACAGTATAGATAGTTGACTTCCCTAATGGGATTGCTCCCTAAGTCGACCCTGTCACTCCGATTAGTTCAAAGCCAGCTATAGGCCTATACACAGGAGCTGAGGTGGGGGGATTTGCTTCATATGCAATGTTGCATTTGCACTGTCAGAGTTCATTAGATTCTCAGCTTATGATTGGCAATGTCCAAACCTTCGAAAGGGAAAGTATTCACCGACTTGGGGTCCCAAAGGTAGAGATGGAAACTAACAAGTGACAAGATAGATTTATGAGCAACAACTCAGCAAGGTATCTTAAAAATGGGATGTGCAGCAAAAGTAAAACAACTCGTTTTCTACCTTTCTACATAGAAAGAAGAAGAAGAAGAAGAAGAAGAAGAAGAAGAAGAAGAAGAAGAAGAAGAAGAAGAAGAAGAAAAACAACAACAACAACAACAACAACAACAACAATTACAAAAACAACGACGACAACGGCTAAAACGACAGCAAAAACAAAAATAACAATGAGCAGTTCAAAGTAAGAACAGGTTCTACACTGTTTATGGGCTTTCCTTTTCTTTTTTGTTTTTGTTTTGTTTGTTGCTTAGTGTCTAACAACACCAGCACCGCATAAGCTATATTGTGGACGGACCCTAAGACTAACGTCTGACAATGCTGCCATACAAATTAATACAGTACGATGATACCGTGACTCCTGTATTAGCCGACCCCAGTTTATTGCCACCGACCAATAATATTGTGGACGAAATCCGACGAATACATTTCTGATCGACCAGAGACCTTTCGAATGGGAGACTAACGGTCTACCACCTGCGCCAGTTCACCCCTCGTTATGAGCTTGCGCATCGGGAGTCTCTGCTTTTTGCCCTGTCTATAGAACTAGACTACTCGAGGCATTTTTGTGTATGCGCCTTCTAGTTTTGTGCTCGAAGCTTCTGCTAGAGTCTATACTTAAGGTTGGTGGAAGAGAGCAATTTCTACTGCGGCTCTAAATATTTGTTCATGTACAGATGTCAAATCTTGTCTGCAATAAAATTTAATTTAGTCCACAATCAATGAAGTCTAACTTGAAAGTTTTTGACTGCATTTTGTCGTCATCATGATTGTGATCGAATTCCTGTAAACACAACTATTAAAGCCGAACCGCCCTCTAAACTTCTATGAGGGCGATGAATACATCTCTGAGCTTATACTTAACACACAGCGCTCCCCCATCGATTGACCAGGGTTATTATGAGGTTTGGAAAGTGCTGGTCACCTTTGAACACATAATAACCGCCCTCCCCTCCATTCTATAATATCTGCCGTCATGTCTTTTTGATGCTCGCGGTTTATGCAAACGAATTAATGTTCCCTGGGCGGATATGGAAAGAAAAGGAATGAAAACCTCTACATGCTCAATGAGTGACAGTAACAATTGTTGTCTTTTACTTATATCTTTTTTTTTAAAGATTACATCTTAATCACCCAATAAATCACTACATGTATATTGTTTTGGTTCTTCTGTTGAAAGGCCTTCTCATTTCATCGATCTTTTTATGCATCCCTCTTCCTCTCTATCTCTTTCCATCTCTCCCCCTTTCTCGACGTCTCATCACCCAAATAAAAAACCATCCCCTTACACACGCCTATGATACATTAATATTTATAGGTCCTGTTTCGGTTTATTAATTGTTTTCCCATTCAGTTACTGATGTCATTTGATTTGGCAACCGTGACTGGAAAAATATATTTAAAAGAAATATCATTTCTCTTCTAAGGAGTAACCAATGGGCGTGGTATGAAGGAGTTTGTTTTCTGTAATCTTTCTAAAAGTTAAGGTAAGGTTTCATGCGATTAAATTCTTGCTAATTAAAGTGTATGTAAAAGAAATATTATTATTTTCTTTTCTAAAGATTACAGAATAGGCGTGATATAAGAAACTTGTTCTCTGTTATCTTTCTTAAAATCAATCGTGGTAAGGTTTTATGCATTTAAATTACTGCTTATTAATTGTAGTAGAAATTAGCTTTTAGCACTAAAAAAAAAACAACAACTATTGTTTGTTACCATTAAATTTAGATGAGCTCGGCTTTTTATGTGTTTCTAGTCGGAAATACCATATTGTTATTATTATTATTATTATTATTATTATTATTATTATTATTATTATTATTATTATATTATTATCTATCTATCTATCTATCTATCTATCTATCTATCTATCTATTTATCTATCTATCTATCTATCTATCTGTATCTATCTATCTATCTATCTATCTATCTATCTATCTATCTATCTATCTATCTATCTATCTATCTATCTATCTATCTATCTATCTATCTATCTATCTATCTATCTATCTATCTATCTATCTATCTATCTATCTATCTTGCATACACAGTCAAGCATTTGCTATGCCTTTTTTCTTCCATCTCTCTCTGTTTTAAAATAAATTTAACAAGCAATATTATTTTCCCGCGGTATTACCGAGTCTTGCTTAAGTTAATAAAGTATGTACGTTACAGTCCATCCTCACTTCTTTTCCCATGTTTTGGTCTCCATATGATCAGTACATAGTTAAGTAACGGTAAACTGACACGGAACACCTGTAGCGTTCAATTAGGCATTTTGTCTGGGCAGAAGGTCACGGCGGATAGTGATAATGGGGTGGCAGAAAGGCCTCAGTTAGAGACGAGCCTTGAGAAATAAAGAGGAGTTGCGACTCTACAACTTAAAAGGAAAAGAATAATCATGCTATGAACAACATGATAAGAAAAGAGCACCGCTGAGTATTACTAGTCAACAATCTTTGTGATAAACAGGTAGCCAATTTAAAACCGCCATCTGTTGTGGAGTGGCACAGTCCGTAGAGCGGGTTCTTTCCGGGGGGCCATGGTTCGATTCCCCAATCTGACCGATTTGTTGCCTACTGGGGAGCTACAGAGACAAATTAATTAAAACAAGTAAAACAGGTTAGTCAAGATCGCGGTCTTCTATAAACAAAAACAAACAAACCATCAAAAGCAAAGCAAAACATAATACAAAAAATAAAAACAAAAACAACAACAAAAACAACAACAACCGAAACAAATCCAACGAAAAACAAGATTAGAAACATACTTCGCAATACATTATTATAGCTATTTGAGGGGGGGGGGGGTTTAAATTCAGATTGCTGTGGACACAGTGTGGCTAAGTTTCAGGTTCAAAGGGAATTTTGGAGAAAAGTATCAGTGAAAGGGAAAACAAATTTCAGACCCAAACAACAAGGAGAGTAAAGGTTTGTGGGAACAGCAATACCTTGCAAGTGTCGAATGCATAAATAAATAAATAAATAAACACATACGTAAAGCATTTTAAGAGCGGGGAGGTCGAAAAATGTTGTTAATAGATCGATAGAGAAGTTGTGAAGTTAGAACTATAAACCATCTAGACTGGTGGATGAAGTAGGCGTTGTAAGTGCACTGGTGCAATGAACTTATAATCTGATCTGAACTTTGGATACTCCTTACATTTAAAAAAACAAAACAAGATTAGTCATAGAGCTAAGTCTTAGCATCGTTATAGTTACTACCTAAGATTTGCATCACTGCGGGATCCACGACACAAACAAATCTTTTCATCATACTAATTAGTTTTAAGAGTTTCCTTAAGTATCATTTTACGATCCAAGTACGAACAAGCAAGCATTTTTATTGGGACATGGCCGGTATAAAACCTAAACAGAAGTATTTCTTTATGTTACTTACTAATACAGTTATTAGGTAAGGTGAGAGTTATAAGCAACAATGTTTAGGTTATTGCATTTGTAGGACGTCCCACGCAATCATAAGTATAACCATATATATTTTAAACCGCTTATATAATCCAAATATTTTTCCTTTCTTGTCTGTTTTTATCTGTTTCGGAATCAGGAAGTGCTTATCTAACTACAACAATGAACAGTTTAGTGTATTTACTACTATTGACGACAGTCTTCAGTCTCATTTCTTCATGCGCATATGGAGCAGAAGTTGAAAAAGAACACCACCATCTGAAACAGATCAACTTGATCTGCCTCCCTTTTGATATTGTTCGAACCATCCTTGGTAAGGGTTTCTGGTTTGGTTATTTGTTGCTTGCTTCGTTAGTTTCTAAGGACCCAAAGTTAGCTAACACGCCATATAGTGGACAAGTCCCAAAGTATCATCTGACAATTTGAGATATTGGTCACTTAAATGCACAATGAGAGACTGAAAAGTCCACGCTCATCGCCTAGACTGTAAAGTTCACGCTCATTATAAAGACTGTAAAGTTCATGCTCATCGCCTAGACTGTAAAGTTCACGCTCATCGCCTAGACTGTAAAGTTCACGCTCATCATAATGACTGTAAAGTTCACGCTCATCATAAAGACTGTAAAGATCAAGCTCATCGCCTAGACTGTAAAGATCAGCTCATTATAAAGACTGTAAAGTTCACGCTCATCATAATGACTGTAAAGTTCACGCTCATCGCCTAGACTGTAAAGTTCACGCTCATTATTAAGACTGTAAAGTTCTTGCTCATTATAAAGACTGTAAAGTTCATCTCATTATAAAGACTGTAAAGTTCATGCTCATCGCCTAGACTGTAAAGTTCACGCTCATCGCCTAGACTGTAAAGTTCACGCTCATTATAAAGACTGTAAAGTTCATGCTCATTATAAAGACTGTAAAGTTCACGCTCATCGCCTAGACTGTAAAGTTCAAGCTCATTATAAAGACTGTAAAGTTCATGCTCATTATAAAGACTGTAAAGTTCAAGCTCATTATAAAGACTGTAAAGTTCAAGCTCATTATAAAGACTGTAAAGTTCATGCTCATTATAAAGACTGTAAAGTTCACGCTCATCGCAAAAACTAAAGTCCACGCTCATTATAAAGACTGTAAAGTTCATGTTCATTATAAAGACTGTAAAGATCAAGCTCATTATAAAGACTGTAAAGTTCATGCTCACCATAATGACTGAAAAGTTCATGCTCATCGCAAATGTATGAAAGAAGACATGAATGGATCAGGGCATGGGATTTCCTTTTCCTGCTTTAAGTTGATGATGATGATGATGATGATGATGATGAGATGATGATGATGATGATGAATCGTACCGTTAAATATAGGGTGAGGTGTAAAAGGCGCCAATTACAAGAACATGTTTTGTTCAGAAAATAGACAGGTAACTAATTCCTTTACTCTGTCACGTAAATGTTACGTATTATTCTCTTATTCCCTCGAAACAATATTCTGAAATCAGTTAATTTGCACATAAAAATGCTTATTAATATGAGACGCATGACTAAGTTCATCACGAAAAAAATTTGAATAATACATGGGTATGAACTTTTTTTTCTATATATGAATATTTCATGGACTGTTTTCTGTTTATATACAATATAATCGTACAACCTGGTTCATGGCTTATTAAAAAAATGAATTGTCGTAGCAAATCGAACTTTAATAATAATGATGATGATGTCAATAATAATAATAATAATAATAATAATAATAATAATAATAATAATAATAATAATAATAATAATAATAATAATACTAATAATATCAATAATAATAATAATGATGATAACAATTATAATATCAATAAGAGGTCTAGAAATATTACAAGTATTATTGCCATTTATAATAACAATAGTAATGATGATTATAATGGGAACATTGAAGGGAAGAACATAGGTCCAGTGATTTTCGTGTATTTAAATGTCCAGTTTCAGGTATACAACTTACCGCGCTCAGCAGTTAAGAATTGATGCCACCAAATTTATTAAAAGACAGAGAATGGGAAAAGGGTTCACATCAGAACAATCTGGAAGACAGAAACAAGAAAATCTGGTGAACAGAAAGTAATATCACGGTGTTACTAACACAACACCAACTGGTTTATATTTGTTAGACCTTATATTTTACTATCACAGTGTTCATATACTTCCCATCATCATCATCATTATTATTACTGTTGTTGTTGTTGTTCGTGTTGTTGCTGTTACTGTTATTGTTAAATTCTCATTACAATTTTTTCTTATAGTAAATATGAGTAATATTGCTAGTTTATAGATTTTTTTATCTCACATATGTATAACTTATGGTGTGATATACAATCAAATGTATGATTGTAGGACCAGAAAAAATGTTCGCGTTGGATAATTAAAGCTTATCTCATCTTATTTTATCTGTTTTTTTGGTAAACAAAATATGTTTTAATAGATATTATTTTCTCTTGATATAAAAATGATGCATATTTTCTATATACTTTTTCAGCAACAACATGTCACTAAGAGAACTCAAAGCAGCGACATAATAACACGTTTTCTCCGACAAGAAAAGGCGATCTTGCATGTCGAATTTAGACCGACAATTGAAAAGGATCCATCCCTCATGATATAAATAATTCTTTTTGTCTCTTTTTTAAACTCCATTCCTCAACCATTCAACCATGAGATGCAAAGACTAACTCAACGATTTTTATTGGACTTAAAAGCAACTTTACCGAAGGACTAATCAAACAAATGCACTTACCACGCCCTACCTCTATGCTTAATAAAGCACTAAAAACTAAAACGTTGTTTTTTGTCGAACAACTGTATTGTTTTATGGTTATCATTATATTATGCGCGAGACCCAAATCGTGATAACTTATAGGGTTTAGATTTGTTTCTTTTCTTCTTGTAGTAATAAATATATGACCGAAACATTTTGGTTTATAGCGAAGTAAAAATCAGAGATGGCAAGCATATGATGGCCTGGCGAAAAAGAAAAAAAAAAGAGATCTTGTTATTAAAATATTTCAATGGACTTAAATAACGGCGTAGACCACGATATGGAGGAAATTTTAAAGATGTAGATTGGGGAAGAAGATTGAATAGCCCATAATGACAGTGATAACGATGGTGATAAATAAGATATTTCTGCTAGTGTAGCTAGTAGTCATAATCATTATGGTGACGGTGATGTTAATATTGATGATGATGGTGATGATGATGATAATTAGTGTGATGATGGTGATAATGTTGAAGTTGGTGATGATGATGATGATGATGATGATGATGATGATGATGATGATGATGATGATGATGATGATGATGATGATTAGATAATTTCGTCTTTATTCTCCATGAAAATCTTCCAGCTCTTTGGCAGACCATCGGCTTCCAACGCAGGGTGTCCGTGGTTTGAGCCCCGCTCTGACGATTCCGTCTCATACTAATCGGGTTGGTGTCAGTGTTGCCGGCTGAAATAGAAGTTATGTATCCCCGCACAGTCTCTGTGTGGAAGAACTAAAAAATGTCAGACATAAGTAGTTGGACTCTTTATGAGAAAGGTGGGATGGGTGTGGGTGGGGTAGGTGGTGTGTAAGGGCTTCTGTTTTTCTCTCTTTTTGTTTTCTATATTTCCATATAGCTATATTGAAATTACATTCATAAATATGACAATCGTTGCAGTTAACCAGAATACAAATGTTTGTCCTTTGAAAATTACGAAATGCAAGGATGTTTAGTCAAGGTTTGGTATACACCCCACGTCTGTACATGTACTATCGGCTTCTAAAAACAATAGCCTAGAAAATTCCATATAATTAGAAAGGTCGCTTTTTAAGTACCACATTGGAGTTATTCTCATTAGAGTTTCTATTAATAAACAAAATAGAAAGAAACGTTTCTTTGCATTAGAGTTAAAGAAGTAGTATTTTCGAACTATATTAACGCCTGTTTTCACAAAGGGGCGTAATATAATTCACCTTAGAGACATCAATAGTTTTTGAGAGTTATGTACCATTTATGCTCCTCTATCTTTCTCAGTCTTGAGAACTTATACGTTTGGTGATGCCCAACAGAGGTTAGCTAAACGATATCTATATTTGCAAAATGAAATATTCCCATAGGTTTAACAAACAGTAATATTTATTGAAATCAAATTGAAACCACGATGACTCCTGTCGCTTCTAGGAAACGCGAAGCCAGAGACAGAGACAGAGAGAGAGAGAGAGAGAGAGAGAGAGAGAGAGAGAGAGAGAGAGAGAGAGAGAGAGAGGGG
>RQTK01000234.1:159928-175593 GCA_003991915.1 Elysia chlorotica | reverse complement strand
ACAGACAGACAGACAGACAGACAGACAGACAGACAGAGACAGACAGACAGACAGACAGACAGACAGACAGACAGACAGACAGACAGACAGACAGACAGACAGACAGACAGACAGACAGACAGACAGACAGACAGACAGACAGACAGACAGACATACAGACAGACAGACAGACAGACAGAGAGCTGAGAGAGCAGCACGTTAAATTGCCAAATTTTAATCTTGTGATCCATATTGTGGAGACATTGTCTTTAAAACGAAAGTCTTAAGAATACTCTCTTTTATCTTTTGGATAAAAATATTGAAGCCGTATGGCATGTAACAACTACAATGACAGTGGGAAGCAAAGAACGTCATACATCCTAATATTCAGATATTTTATTATAAGAAAAGTTTTCAATACTGTAAGGTACAGATTCATTAGTGTATTCAGGTTTGCATTCGACAAATGACATTATTAGAGCAAGTTACAATTTTTAAATTCAATACCATCTCATAAGAGACGGTTAATACTGGCTTAAAAACAACAAGTTATCATACATTAGAAGTAGTTGATAAAGCAGCTTACAATAACAGAAAAGGTTAGATAACAGACATCGTGTCGTATAGACAATTAAACCACAAGACTCGTTCAGTTTCACCCAAAAAAAAACAACAAATAATTAATTAAACGGGATCTCACAACGTTAAATGAAGAATGGTGAAAGGTTAGGAACACTAAGTCTTTAAAAACTTTAAAATCATCATATAATTACATTTTGATATAATTAAGTAAATAGCATTAATTTCATTTAACAATTGAAGAAATTTGAAATGAAGCCGTGATGAAAACCCAGGAACATCGACACATATCTCTCCTTTATTTTTTTTTTCATTTTTATCCGGTACTATGTACTCTGGGCCAACATATCAAATGGATAAAAATTTAGCATGAAATAAGCCACTGTTTAAGATCTGCATCTTCTACTTTTGTATAAATAAACATCATGGTGGGTATACCACTTTAAAAAAAGCAAACGACAGGAAAAGAAACAAATACATTAATATTTAATTAAACTGAGGGTGATCAAAGTTTTAGTCATAAATAGTGAAATGAAAATTACAAAAGAAGGTTTAATGAGCGGCCATTTTCAACAAAAATGATTGTATTAAGCGGCCAATTAAAAAATGATAGCTTTTTTTTTTTTTACTACCAAACGTATTATTCGAAGTGTAGAACATAATTTACAATATCACATAAAAAGGTTCAGTACATGACCACTGATACGCCACTGGTAGTCATAAAGAAATGAAAATAAAATTGAGCGTTCATCTATAACAGATATGAGAGTTACCGCCATAAAAAGAAGGTAAAAAATAGCAAAAAACAAAAAACAAAAAAAAAAACAACAACAACAGCTAGAAAAAAAAACAACCAACAACACACGAACAAAACATGTGCCTGGTGGGCAACTTGCTTAACCTCTGCAACATAGAGCTTGGGTTCGATCCGTTATGTCCTGGCTAGAAACCTTTGTCCGAGGGAGCGAAGCTCTGTCCTAGTTAAAAGTTCCTAATTCTCAAGAAAGATCTTTGATGGCGACGGTACCAAGAGCACCAGTTCGAACCGAGTGCGCTTGGACCGATAGCCCAACGCTCTACTAATTGCCCCAGCTCGTCCTCAAACAAGGAGAGAGCTTAATTAGGATTGAGCCTAACAAGGAAATATCTTTAATACAACATAGCTTAACTACGAAAGAGAGTAAGTTAGAAAGAGCTTCACTAGGAGGGAGCTTAACTAAACTAGGAGAGAGCTTAACTAGGAGGGAGCTTAACTAGGAAGAGCTTAATTAGGAAAGGTCTTAACTTTGAGGAAGCTTGACTAGGGAGAGTTGAACTAGGAAAGAGCTGAACCAAGAGAGAAATTAACTAGGGGGGAGCATAACTAGAAAGAATCTGAACTACGAATTTGGGAGCTACCAGGAGGGAGCTTACAAGTCCAGAGTTTACCTGGACAGAGCTAACCCATGAGAAAGTTTATTAAGGAGTGAGCTTAACTAGGAGAGATGGGCTTTACCAGGATAGAGCTTAACTAGGACAGAGATGAGCTTAACTAGGATAGAGCTTAACTAGGAGAGATGGGCTTTACCAGGATAGAGCGTAACTAGGAGAGAGATGGGCTTTACTAGGATAGAGCTTAACTAGGAGAGATGGGCTTTACTAGGAGAGAGCTTAACTAGGAAAGAGATGGGCTTTAGGAGAGAGATGGGCTTTACTAGGAGAGAGCTTAACTAGGAGAGAGATGGGCTTTACTAGGAGAGAGCTTAACTAGGAGAGAGATGGGCTTTACTAGGAGAGAGCTTAACTAGGAGAGAGCTTCGCTCCCGTACCACAGAGTACTTTATTAATTTTGCTGGCTAGAAAAGCAGCGGGCTGTCTTTGAGTTGACCTCGCATGGAGTGCAAGACTCTGTTTCCGGACACCCGCGAGTTCTCGGACTTCCAGGCTGGGCCCGTCTCTTCACCTGGAGGGGGACGGAACGGAACATTATGTCATCTCAGGTGTAAAATGAACTATCTCATGTTTAAAGCACTAAAGGTTTACATATTTTGAATATGACATAGTGAATTTTAAAGACTTAAGTGCTCAGTTATAATTTTAGATAATGATGTACGCCTGTTAATGAATTAAACAGTATGAATTTGACATATCTTTTTAATTAAACTCCAATGAGTTATGTTCTGAAAGTGGCAGAGTCGAAGATGATTTGAACCAGTGAACGAAAATGGATAGTTATTCCAAAATAGGGGTTGATTTACGCACTCCAGTTGTTAAGAACTTAGGGGCCACAATGGGACCAATAAAGTTATGGCAAAATATAACATATCAAACTTTGAGCCTTTTGGTTCTATTAGACCAAACACATCACTACATGTAGTGAGGATGCATATTGTAATATAAAATGGCTGACAATGAAAGACAGCAATGAGAAGGTTGTGTTTGGTTGGTTGTCATTTGTGCACAGGCGGTGAGTGGGGTTGAGTGAGGGCTATCCAAGCTAGTTTGTCGCAGTGAGCATTCTGCAACGTTTGTCTGAGCAACTTATTATGCACTAACATCCAGTCCTCCACAGAGTGTGCTCGGAGGGTTGTATGTTAGAATATTATTGTTAAGTGTCCAGCGTCAACACTATAGACTATATTGTGGAGGGACCCCGAGACCTACGTCTGACATTGTACTTGCTGCCTCACAGAGACACTGCTGGAGACGCGGACTCCTGTTTCAACCGGCCACACTATACTGATGGTGACCCAACCAGGAAAGGACGAGATTGGACGAGTAGATTTTTCACAAACTGTGGGTGTCGAACCGGAAACCTACTAATCGGGATACCAACACTTTACCACTTGCGCCAGTCCTCCTCCCCCCCCCCCGCCCCGTGAACAAGAACAAGAACAATTTTGGAAAAGGGGGGGGGGGGGGGGGGGGGGGTGAAAAAGGCTAGGTTTGTTTTGGATGTAATAAGTCCAGAATTGTTTGGATTAAAATTTAATGGAAAAAAAACCAAAAAAAAACAAAGAGAAAGTTGGCTTACTAGTTACGCGGCAATCTGTTGCTCCAAATAGGCACAACAATGTGTACTGCTTTCTGTACGACTCTATCCAACCAACCAACCAACCGACCAACCAACCAACCAACCAACCAACCAACCAACCAACCAACCAACCAACCAACCAACCAACCAACCAACCACCAACCAACCAACCAACCAACCAACCAACCAACCAACGTTGGTTGGTTGGTTGGTTGGTTGGAACAAACAAACCAACCAACCAACCACCAAACCAACCAACCAACCAATCACCATTCCAACCACCCAGCCGACCTGTGAGAATGTTGTATCCCTGGCGCACGGGGAATTCCCGGGCCACACCTGGACCCCTAAGGACCCCCAGCTTGGTGTGGATCCGGGTGTACTGACTCCAGTTGCTGCTGGGAAGGTCGCTGGGGCGCACGACCTCCTTCACCTTGGCCCCCTCAGTCTGGTTGACGCGGTTCACCAAGGACGTCAGGTGGAGGCGGTTGGCCTGGTAAAAAAAATATAACGATTCGATTTAAACAATTTGGTTACAAAAAGATTAATTAAAAACAAAAAACAAACAGCAACAACAACAATAATATCAGTAAGCAAACAAAACCAACTACAACAGAAAATCATTGGTCGATGCATCAAATAGCAATTATCAAACAACGTAGTCACGGCTACTGCCACTGAGATTTCACTGTAAGTTTTACCTCTTTATGGAAGACATGAGTCATGTTCAACAAGCACAGGCGTCATAGAACCAATTTGCAGTAAACATTTTGTGCGCTTGCGCCCGTTGTGTCCTTTTTAAAACATTAGCATAAGACGCACTGCTGACCACCAGTCACACCCCTGTGGACGTTATTGTTTGATTAGCTTTTTTGTTGCTTAGCAGTGCATTATAGACTATATTGTGGACGGATCCCAAGTCTTAAGTTTAACAAATGTACGTGCTGCTACGCCCAGACGGTGCGGGTATAACACCACTCCTGTCTCGTCTGACCAAACTATACTAAGGCTGACCAGTCGGGAACGAAATAAGACAAAATTTTAATAATTTTTTTTTTACCAATCGTGTGTTTCATATCAGGGACCTTCCTATTGGAAGACCAACGCTCTACCACTTGCACTCGCTGCCCCCGCTTGACGAGCTAACTTTAATCTAAATCAGGAGTGGGTGGTAGAGCGAACAGCTTCAAATAAGACCACCAGTGTTCGATCCTACGATCAGGCAAAAGTATTTGTCGTCCTTCACCGCTTACTGGTTGAGACGGTATCGGTCTAATGTTACCGGCTTAGATAAAATGCTTGTATCTCTGCCCTGTTGCTGTATAACAGCACGTATAATTGCCAGTAATCAGACGTTACCCTTGGGGCCAGTCTGGGATATAGCCTACTTGCTGACGTTGGAGTTTGGAAACCAACACACCAAATCAGATCTTCTAGCTGGACCGGTCTCAGTACATTGTGAAGACTTAGGAAGCTATGACACAGTTTCAATTTGTTCGATCAAAGATCTGTGGGTATGTTATTTCTCGAGGGTGTGGAGTTGGCGTACGTTGTAGACCGTTAGGGTTCCAACCGAAGATACCAGGTTCGAACCCACGATCGAGCAAAAGTTCTTTGTCGGAATTTGTCTCGTGTGTGGCACATCGTACAACATAAGACATTAGACTTGAGCAAAAACTGATATAATGGGTACGTCATGTGTCACGAAGTGGTTAAACCACAGGATATGGAGTTTCGCAGAAGCACAAACATCCCTTCAAATGTGCACGAAGGTAATCCATTTTCTTTCCGAAATAAATGTGCTTGTCTATGGCAGTATGACGGCGAGTTTCGGGAAACTCAAGTATCGCAATTGGGTGGATCAGGAATAGGACCGGTATTTTTCTCAAGCGCGTCGAATATTTTAGTATGGATTAAGGAGAATATCAATTCTAAAGGCGCTGCTTGTTGTCATGGGAAGAGCGAAGATTGTTATTTCTTGAAGTTAGAATACTTTAATAGCGTGTTTGTGCTTCTGCGAAAGTTCATATCATGTAAATTAAACTATGATGGGAGTCAAAGACGTACCGGTATGATATCCTTTGGTTGATACGTCATCATGTGGTCTGAGCAGAAGTGGGATCCGCCCTCCTCGCGCGATGACCCGAATTGAATCTGTGACGTGTGCATTGAAGGACATAATGGCGGGCGGCGCACAGGGTCAAGGTCATGGCTTCCACTGAAATACTGTAGGAATAAAAATAATAATAATAATAATGATAATAATAATAATAATAATAATAATAATAATAATAATAATAATAATAATAATAATAATAATAATAATAATAATAATAATAATAATAATAATAATATGAATAATAATAATAATAATGCCGGTGATATAACTCTTAAACTTCCGAAACCTCATTGTAATGTTTAGTCAGTTCACGTTAGAGCTTTACCTACCATCGCGACGCTTGAATTAATCAATACGCCTAGATCTATGTCAGTTTGTTTCAATCATAAACTATCATTTCTTCCTCTTTAATATTAATTAACGATTCCTTTGGCCTGTATATTTATGAATATGTACTTTACTGACAATCTTCTCTGAGATCACCCACTATGATCGACTAGGTAATACATAAATGTTGAATTAACACCCCTACGCCTGGAAACCAATGGGCCCTACTAGTCTCAAGAAGAAACTTTTCCGAAAATCAATGAAGTCGTTTACCTTACCGCAGAAAAAAATCGATCTGTTATACACAGGGACTTTGTTGAACATTTAGTTCACGGTCCCTTTAAATTGTTACACACGCTGACGCAGCAATGAACTCTTAAGTTGTGTTGAAGAACCAGACCAAGGTTTAAAGTATTGCATATTAATATCATGCCTCACTACAAAAATTTTTGGCGTGACTATTTGACCCCAATTTCTTTAATTGGTGGCATAATAATAATAATAATATGTGTATTGGCACTAATCTATTTTAATTTTTTTAATTGATTTTTTTCTTAACGTTTAATGTTAGTAACTAGGTGTGTTTCATGTAAATGTCTGATATTTTGTATATTGCCACTCAGAGACAGAGCGGAAATACCAAGAAAATAAGCATCAACCAGTCACATTTTGCTAACACCAACTCAGCCAGTAGGGAGGAAGGCGGTCTGACTAGCACTCTGGTCCAGAGTTCTAGTTCTACAGATTGAACAAAGGGTGGCCCCCTCAAGACCCACCCCCGAAAACAAACAAACAACAGAAACAACAAAATATAAAAGAAATAAAAATTACAGGACAGGCGATAGGAACTTGCCTTTAAGTTTGTCTTGCTGATTGAAAACAGCCTCTTAACTTAAAATCACTAGATCGGGAAAACATCTAGAAACGTTGATCTCATCAAGAAGAAAACTGCGGGACTGTTCTGAACACAGTTTCAATGCGAATTACTTTGGAGATGATTTTGTCTAAAAATGAATGCAGGGTGTAGCGTTTTGGTTCATGCCACCATCTCTCTTTCTCTCTCTCTCTCTCTCTCTCTCTCTCTCTCTCTCTCTCTATCTCTCTATCTCCATTCTATGCTTATCTTTATTAGAGAGTTCATAATTATGTGTCGCACATTGCTGTTTCGTCATCTGGTTGGTTGTCTTCCAAATTCTTGTTTGCCAATCAGTGGCTATTTTCGTCCATCTGTTGTCCTTCATTCTATCAAAATACCTTACCCCATTTATGTTTTTATATTTAGGAAAATTCCTCAACACCTTTCAATTTATTTCAATTCCTGATTTCTCTGCATGCATGGCACTTTGTCTTTCGCCTTACTTTATCTTGAGTATTTTGAGGAAAAAAAGAAGGCACCAAAGCAAACCAAAGAAAAGCTACTGCCCCCTAAGCCTTTGACAATAATTACCGGAGCCTGACGGGTCAGTAGAGTGACCATCGCGTCCAGGCCAGGGGAGCTCCCTCCAGGCGGTCCACGACTTGACACCGCGCGGTGCCTGGCTGTGTCAGCTTTGATGACCACTGAATGACCGCGGCCGTCACTCACAGTGAGTCCGGTCTTGTGTCCTCCCTTCCTACCTCTACCCTCCGACCTCCGCCGCCTCCTCCTCCTACTCCTCCTCCTCCTCCTCCTCCTCCTCCATCCCCTCCTCTCTCCTTCCTCCTCCTCCTTCTCCTCCTCCTCCTCCTCCTCCTTCTCCTCCTCCTCCTCCTCCTCCTCCTCCTCTTCTTCACCCTTTAAAGGCAATGCGTGGTCAATGTTTTTGATTGCCATAAGTATTTGCACGAAGCTGACACACATCCCACCTTAACCCATCCTATCGAGGGAACAAGCAGTTGTTTTAAAACCAGCTACATATGAAAGTTAGAAGCAATGCATTTTTCAAAAATTAATTTTGATTAATTGCAGTTTTATTTCAGAAGACGCGACTTGCTAAATCCGGAGATCTTGATGTTAGCCAAGTGCATTAGAAAGTGTCTGCCAAAGCAAATTCTTTCTCTTCAAATTTTGGTGTACATGTATATGAGTCCCATGGATAGTTTATTATGATCCATGACCAGACTGCCTTAAAGTGGAATTTAAAAAATGTCAAGTGGGATTCACATTTTGACATTTAAAGGAATAAACTCACTATTTATGGGAACGGTAGGTTTAAAAAAAAAGTCTAAAGCAAGTGAATATGCACATTTTTTAATTGCAAAAGCAAACAAACGACACACCTACACACACACACACACCACACACATTACATTAAAATAATAGCCATATTATTATTTTTGTCTTTTTTGGTTTCTCTCTCACCCAAAACAGAAAAAAAAATCTACAAGTAAAGAGCAAAACTGAAGTTGAAACCGAACATTAGAAGATACATGTATAAAAATATTTCCCCCAAAATGTGAATGCAATAAACTATCTCTGCTGGCAATTTAGAGGTTATTTTCGTCTTAAGGTTGTGATGAAAATTCACCTTGATGAAACTAAACTTTCTCAGGAAAAGATTTTATGACCGATGCTAGTAAATGATCAAGGAAAGATGATTATCGTATTCTGAGATTTAAATCTTAAAATCTTAAAGGAAAACAAAGTAATAATTTTATATCTGAGATAGTTCAAATTGCAAGGTGATTATCGTATTCTGAGATTTAAATCTTAAAATCTTAAAGGAAAACAAAGTTATAATTTTTTTTTCATCTCAGATAGTTCAAATTGCAATACCAAAAAAAGAACCAGAAATAGAATTATCTGATAATAAGAAAAACACTCAAACGAACAATAACAATAATAAAGAGTCAAAAGACTAATTCCATGAGTGTTATAATCAAATGATCAATACCAATGAGTAACAAAGTTAGCTGACCACTAACAACAAGAAATATATGCAAATGCCAAATACCAATAAGAAAAAGCGACACAAAACCAATATCAATAAGAAATAGAGTCAAAGGACCAAAGACAGCCACTAGATTTATTTGCAGGTTAAATTATTCAAATACAGTGTGACAACCTTCATAAAACTAAATCGAAATAAGAATGTGATGAAAGTAAAGCTATGCTGGTTCGGGGACGGTTATGTAAATTAAAGCCCGTACAGAAATCTGCACCAACCAGAGCTTTGGCTGAGCCCAATCCGCAGGATTACTTCATATCTGTGGTTATAACACAGGGCTAGGCTTCTCTTTCCAATTTCATGGCTCTGTAGCCAAATTATTCATTTCAAATACACGACATAGAGAGCGAAACAAGGCGCTGAAAGTCCTGAAACAGTTATTTCCCATTTCATGACTGTCTAGCCTGTGTTCATTTTGAATACACGATTCAATAAAGGTGCTAGAACGGATGCTTATTCGTGTCATGTTGTTCAAGGAAATAAGTTCAAGTACATGATATAGTGCTTAATGTGACACTTAATTTCAAGACATAGAAGTCAGTGTATTTAAATACATGAAATACTAGGCTAGATACTAAGGTTTATGATTTACAAGTTTAAACATCCGAAGCAATGAAAAATAAAGACTAAGGTCTATATGATAAGGTTCGTTGGTAGTAGATCATGTGAATCCTTACTATAATGTATGAGGCTTGCATAACTCGTAACAATGCTTCCATTATTTTGGAAAATGTGACAGGGAAAAAATTAAAATAATTTAAAAAGTAAAACAGAAGTTGGTAAAAATCGAATTGAAATGTATGACGCACGTTGAAACATATTTTAAAAACGATTATTGCTGTAGCAAAAGTAGTAGTAGCAGTAGCAGCAGCATCAATAGTAATAGTGGTAGTAGTAGTAGTAGTAGTAGTAGTAGTAGTAGTAGTAGTAGTAGTAGTAGTAGTAGTAGTAGTAGTAGTAGTGGTAATAGTAGACGTATATTTGTTTATGGGAGCTTCAATAGCTCTCATTATTTAGTTGACCAAGAAAGCTTTTTAAACGTTTAACTCTTTCATATTGTCGAAGTTATCTCTTCTTTTGATTTCTGTATTATTGGCCAAAATAATAAGAGCTTGGCGATACATTCATTGTGAAATAATACACCTCAACAACGGATATCTTGGGCGACACTTAAAAGGACCGAATTCTTCTGGCTTCCGACACCAAACTCTTAAGACCACAAAGCTACTGGCTGCGTTTGTTAGCACGAGGCGGGGATCTTTCTGACAGGTTCTCCTGGCCAAAATCGATTGGTTACCAATCACATACTTGAACAGTTCATAGGCCTGGGCGAGACAACAATGGGTTACCTGAAGCGAGGATGTGTGGGGGTGGGAAGTTGTGGCTGGTGCGGGTCGGGCCTTTCTTCACCCTAAGCCTGCCGTTACTTTAGCAAGGCTGCCAAGCTTAAACAAAAACGTTTTTATACTAACATTACTTTAATGCACTTCTTTGTTTACAGTGTACGTTTTGTTGGGCGTTTGGGTTGGCAGTTGTGTTGTCGGGCATGGGCACACACGCAAACATTTACCCTTTGGTGAATAAGTTCCTGGGCAGCCCAAACCTCAGCTTAGTCTCGTGTGCTGCCAATCCACAAAAAAACTGGTTTAAAGCCAAGTGTTTTATGTAGCCCACTATGGTTTCCTGGCTTTTAAACAATGGGGCGTTGGTGTTTGTAACCCACTGTTTAACACTAACCCAGATCGACGCCAATAAATAATTACGACGATAATGGTGTTGTAAAATAAACAATAACAAAACAAGACAGTAGTAATGATGTTGAGATTGCTGCTCTCTAAAAGATTGAAAAAATGCCCTTTGCAACAAGAAAAAAGAAAAAGAATAAGAAGAACAAGGAATGCAAAAGAGGAGTAGAATAAACATTATGAGAAGGATAGAGAAAACGGGGAAGTAAAAGACGAAGACAATAAAAGAAGAAGAAGAAGAAGAAGAAGAAGAAGAAGAAGAAGAAGAAGAAGAAGAAGAAGAAGAAGAAGAAGAAGAAGAAGAAGAAGAAGAAGAAGAAGAAGAAGAAGAAGAAGAAGAAGAAGAAGAAGAAGAAGAAGAAGAAGCAGCAGCAGCAGCAACGACAAAATCAACAATGCTATCAACATGAACAATAGAACAAGATAAGAGATCTCAAGACATAATATTTTAGAGGGAAAGGGGAGGTGGAGATGAGATGAGATTGATTAGGCAGGAAGGAATGACGATCTTTGATTTTTGTGGATAGGATATAGATAATTTTTGTATATTTACGTGAAATAAAATAGTTTCCTATTTACTCAAGCTATATTCTATTAACTAGGGCTATTGCCTAACTGAACTAGAGCAAACGCGGCCAAAAGGTGCATTTATATGCCTAATAGAGATTCAAACGGGTATTTTGCTCTTATATACAAACCAAAAACGCTTTTTAAAAGATCCTTTCATAGCTGATTACGCAAAAGAAAACGTGGCTGAACATAAGATTATTAACTTTGTTTGATACCTATTCTTTGTTCGAAAAATAAATCAATATTAATTTTTTGTATGGCAATAATGACTATTAGGAAGCAGAGCAATGTTATTACATGTATCTCTAAATGAAAGGATTGGTTCTCCTCGCTCACTTTTCTTTTTTTTTCTATTTTTCTTTTTAACATAAACCCCTCATTCAATCAAAACACAGGGCATATACTTAGTAGATGAAATCTCCACACCAAGGTAGCTAAACATCTGGCAAGACGGAGGTCTAAATCTGCGCTCTCTTTGCACTTATTATCTGACCTCTAATATTTAACGATATTTAAACACCGAGGAATCTAACTCCTATTTTAAGGGTCTCTCAAACATGGAAATCCTGTAGGTGTTGATCATGATTATTTATAGTCTTCTCACGTCTAGCGGCCTGGAACAGCCTAGGTTTTTACACTTATCCTTAGTGCCATGGCTTGAGATCTTCCCTGGGATAACTGGCCAGCGAGGCTTCTGTGGCTCTTGAGTTGAGCCTGCCAATGATCGCATAGGACTGCACAAGTTAGCACAGGATTACTTAACCAAACAGACGGCAGTAAAATGAACTTCATTAAGCTAGACAGAGCTGTGCTAGCTGCAAAGTGTTAGTAAAAGTAGTAGTAATAGTGGCAGTAGTAGTAGTAGTAGTAGTAGTAGTAGTAGTAGTAGTAGTAGTAGTAGTAGTAGTAGTAGTAGTAGTAGTAGTAGTAGTAGTAGTAGTAGTAGTAGTAGTAGTAGTAGTAGTAGTAGTAGTAGTAGTAGTAGTAACGGTCGTAGCAGTAGAGATATTACTAATAATTAAGTGTTCTTAATCGTTTTATACAACTCAAAAACATTGATCCAGCGGTTGGAATAATATGATAATTTATTGTGTAAGGAATTAAAGTAAGAATTTCGAAATGAGACACGATTTTGACTTAAGGGGAAAGAATGTAAATTATGGGTTGTCCCTTTCCAGGTTTAACTTCTCCTAGGTTTCCCTGAGGGATCATAAACAGCCAGAATGTAACTTAGACCTTGACATTCTGGTTAAACTCACGGGGGACCAGATACCTGTTCTTTAGTACTACTCACGTGTTTACTGGTGGTGGTAAAGTCCGGCTCCCATGGCGGCTTGGCGATGGTCAGAGTGGACTGGTGCATAGGCCTGTCTCCGCGACGGACTCTCCCGCTAGGTGGCGCCTCCGATCTCTGGGACGTCTGGGACGTCTGGGACGTCTCTCCCCCGGGCTGAGCGCGCGTCCTGCGGCCATAGTACGCCCTGTGGCTGTACGGCTCGTGAATCACAGGGTACGTGTAGCCACCTTCTGTGAGGATCGTCATAGCTGTCTTGCCCTGCCCGTAACGCACCCTCGGCTCGAACAGCGGAGCCCCCGGTGCTGTGGCCGATGTAGACATTGCCGGAAAGTTGGGGAGAAGCTATCGATGTCAATACGCTGTTTATTGTCTTGATCCGTGAAATTCGTAAACAATGTGAATTACTCAACTACCGTATTAATAGCTTTTAAATTTCACTGCCGTAGCTTCTTTTTCCTGAGAGTTACGAACAATATTGACGTGAATACGCTTTGTTATTGTCTAAATTCTGGAAATTCGAAAAACATAACAACAACAACAACAACAACAACAACAACAACAACAACAGATAATGAGAATAAGTCAATCACCAAAGTGATTAGTTTTACAATTCCCCTGTCCTAGCTTCTTCTGCCAATAAGTTATGAACACGATATATTTTTTAAAGCCCAAGGTTATCAAGTATGCTTAATTGGGAACTACGGACGGTGTCAATACATCGTTATTATAACTGAATAGTCGAACAATTTATCTTTGATTTTCCTAGTCCGTATTTATTATTGCCACAACGTTTTTAACACTCGAGTGGCAAATGAGGATCCGTAGAACTTGGTCCGTCACATTACATTAGATCGATACAAACATTAGAGAATTGATCAAGGGCCTGTAATTACAAGATATTTCCCTCTATCGACGGAGTTACCTCGCATCCTTCTACTTAAGGCTAGTGAATTCATTTCTACTTATAGATCCAATGCTACAACTGTGTGCATGTTTTCTGAGGTTTCAGTTTCAGTTTCAGGGTTGAATGGAACAAAATAATGGTTGCTTGCTTGATTATTGTCCGAATTCAGCGCTTGGCTATGTCGCATACAAAGCAAAACAATGCATTGATTAATGTCTGACACGTTTAAGTGCTGTCACACAGAGACAGTGCGGGGATACCAGTACTGCTGTCTCAGCCGCTCACATTATAGTAACAACGGTCCAAACAGTATGTAGGTTGCGAAACTAGTCAGCAGAGAACAAGTTGACCTGATCAGGGAATTGAACCAGTGACTTCTAAAAACAAGGCGATTCGCTCTCACGATGGAGTTAGTTGGCATCCGTTGGAAAACCTGCTTCAGTGACCACGGTGTTATAGATGCTTCGGGTGGTCCCAGTATAAGCACACAGAGAGAAAGAGAGAGCGAAAAAAAAAAGAGAGAGAGAGAGAGAGAGAGAGAGAGAGTGAGGGTGAAAGAGGGAGTGGGAAATTTAGAGAGAGTCAGATATCAGGAGAGATAGAGAAAGAGAGAAATTGTAAAGGAGAAGGGAAAAGGAGGAGATATACAGTCAAACAGACAGACATGCAGAAAAGAGACAGTATTAGTTGTAGTTGAGTTGGCCTAACGTCCAAAGTCAGTACTACATATGCTATATAGTGGACGGACCCCAAGACTGACGTCTGATAATTTTATGTGCTGCCACACACGAGACAAGGCGGGAATAAAATGACTCGTGTCTCAGCCAGTCACATTAAACTGACACCGATCCAACCAGAAGATGACGACATCACCAGGACCTCTTGCAACGGAAGCTGATGTTCCACCCTACGGCGCGGTGCCCCCCCCCCCCCGGGAGAGGAAGAGAGAGAGGCAGAGAGAAGTAAATAGAGATAGAGAGACAGAGAGAGATTGAAAGGGAGAAGGGAAAGGGAGGAGAGATACAGATATACAAACTGACAGACAAAAGAGAGACAGAGAGAGGAGAGACAGACAGGCTGACAAACAGAGAGGCGCAGATAGAGGAAGACAGAGAGACAGAGACAGGGGTAGACAGAGACAGGGGCAGACAGAAACAGAGGCAGACAGAGACAGAGGCAGACATAGATAGTAAGAGAGAGAGAAACAGAGAAATAGAAACTTATACACAGACACCCAGGCACGGATCGATAGCACTAATCAGCTGACACCCGTCTCTCCAGTCTTTAGGTCAGACTGGCCCAGGGCATAATAAGCACTGCGCTGGCTTGATATTTCAGTCCTTTGTCCAAGGCGCTGCCTCGTTTAACACAATAACGGTTTTAATCATTATCACTTTTCGGTTGACGCTACAGTGATGCAGTTAGTTTCACCAAGCTTTTTATGAAAAACACATTTTAATTCTGTAAAGCGCACCTACGGTCCAAATATATACTGAATTTCACACACTTTCATTTTATACTTGATTTGGTCTTCTCTTAACGATGGATATACGTGAAATAGCACAATCTTCAATTATGACACTGAATTAGTACTTATAAACTTAAGATAAAATACGATAATATATGCACAATTGGGCTTTTTTTCCATTAAAAATATATGTCATTTAATTGGCACAACCTCCAATTCTAATTCTATACTAGTAAACCTAATTTAACGAAAAATAATAACCTCCCATCGTGTATAACTGTAGAAAATGATAACACACATACACTCAAATAAAAATAACAGTTCACAAAATAACGGTAAGTAAAAATTAATCGCCCTAAACAAAACAGCAAAACGAGCGATAAGGACCCCCATCCCCCCAAAAAAAAGAAACCTGCCAATAATATAGTAACGCATGTATTAGACCGGTGGGCAATAAAAATAAATAAAACATAACCGCTATCTCCTTGGAACAACTAAATTAAAAAAACAAAACAAAAAGAAAAACAAAGCAAAACAGTTATGTTCAATTTGATATGTAAACATAAATAGACTTTTTAAAACCTATTCACTGCTAGCACTAAGCCTACTGCTACTATTATTCTTTCTAATAAACTGAACATATCGTATCATTAAAATAGATTAACTGAAACTAATAAATATAATTGTAAAAATGTTGATACAAATGTTATGGCATATAACAATTGTAATGATTATTA
>RQTK01000234.1:137988-150006 GCA_003991915.1 Elysia chlorotica | reverse complement strand
ATAGAGAGAGAGAGAGAGAGAGAGAGAGAGAAAAGTTTTCCAATACATAGTCATGACCATGATAGGCGTCTGAAATTTTACTGCACCATGAAAAGATTAGGGTAGGGTGCGGATGGAGCGGATTGCCTGTGGAAGGAGGGACTGGTAGACGCTTCAACCCGGCAAAGTCTGGCTAAGTCCTGCTGAACTGCGACGGTGCGACCAGGTGAGGTCCACTAATACAAGACACCAGGGCACCGTTACACACAAAGAACAAATTTAAGGTTTGGTAGGATGGCTGTTTAAATCTTTAATTCAGTCAGATTGGCGCAGACACTGTGAGCCGACAGGACTGGACTTCTGTGTGGAGACCGAGGATGTGGCAGGTAGCAGTTACTTATTGTAGGTTGTAGGTTGTAGGTTGTACATTTACTGGTCATTAAGGTTTTAAGTCTGTCGTAATTAGAAACGGTTCATAATTAATAATTGATCTGAGATCCTGGACATTTTTTTTAATGATGAGTCTTGGTTTTTTTGTGTGAAGATTCCAGGTAAAAAATATGTCATATGACTGAGAAAGGGTAGTGGGATGAAATAAAGATTAAATAAATGATTAGACGTGGAAATGGATCGATAGATCGATATGTAAATAGATATAAGTTATATATACCAACCTAACCAACAAGAGAGGGTACATAACGTTCTAAAAGACATTTTGACGGTCTCCAACAAGATAGCATGAAAGATCCACTTAAAGCTAGTTTCAAGAAAAACTTAGAAATTACAGTAAGCAATGTTGTAGTAAAACAAGGGTTAAAAGTGATGAAATAGAAAAATTAACGTGAAAAATGGGTATGTAACATGATTATAATGTGATAATAAACAATTATAATCTATGAACAAAAAAGCCCATCGCAGCGGATGGTTACAAAGAAGATCTGTACATTTGTTCATAAATAAATTCCTCTAAAGAATAGGACCTATCATCGAATTTTTGGGTTGTGAATACCAATCTAAAGCCACCATTTATAATAAATTTCGCTCGGTGAACTAGTGTAATGACAATCTGAAATAAGAGTTAAGCGAACGTGTTTTGTTTTTTGATCTTTGCTTTTACTTCATAATAATGCTCAATATTGTTTTACTTTATGGTTAGTGCTAACAAAAATTCATAATGCCATAGAATTTTATTTTATAAACTTCATTTTGACTTCTTTATAATGATCTGTATTATTTTACTTTATTGCTAACTTTAATAGAAATCTATTTTGAAACATGCCATCTATTAATTTTAGCAACGGGTTATGACGACGTTGCGATGTTATTCATATAGTGACTTTCAACAAGACTAACTGATGGACGGGCCCAAAAGCTATAGTCTGACAAAGACACTGCGGGGGTACCAGGAAGTCTTTGTCAGTGACACAGCCGGGCCAACCAGTACTTCCGTAAAAGCAGATATCGTCAGTAAAACACTTAACAGTTTACCTCGTTTTACATTTCAGCCAATGGCCCTAAATTAGTCTTTTTATTAAATCTATTCGAGATTATTCACAAAACTCAAGCCCCTTACATGTTGTTTTGAAACCATCACAACTATTCGAACCACATGATCTAAAGAATATTTTGTTTTCCTTCCTAAACGGTTTAAGGTTTTATTGTAACCGTTCCCTCAGGGTTACACAAAAATGCCAATGGGAATCCTGGGAGCTGACAGGTTTTATGCTGACGCCCGTATAAAACTGTTCCCTTTATGCTGTTGGGTCATGCCAATTTGGTTGATGTGGATACGAATGGATTAAGTGAAGGCAATCCGAGACGCCAGTTTCAGTATAGAGGTATTAACACAAAGAACCGCACCGAAAACTGATGTGTCTAGGGATTAGAAAAATTATTGATGAAGATATACACAAATAAGTATATCACACACAAATCGACTGGAGGAAAACAATCTTTAGGAATTTAAAGAAGTACTTCAAAACTGTGCTCACTTTAAGTGTATTCAAGAAGGAAATAATGTTTATTCCCGGTAAGTAAACAATAATGTTTTCGTTTTACAATTATTCTTCCGTTTCCTTGACAGGATTACTGTATTTTCCTGTGACGAAAGGTACCCACGGAGATTAACAAACTATCTGTGATTTCTTGGGATTATATAAAGTGAGTGGTGTTTTTCTGTTTATAATCACAATAATATTGCTAAGGTTTCGATGGTTGAAATAGTTATTCAATGAAAAGCGCTTATATTTAAAAGAACACTTGGTTCATCTACATTAAATTGTAGATTCTAAAATTCGCGAGATACTGTCACGTTTTGCAACATCTTTTCTTTAGCGTTTTTTTTATTATAAATCAACGAGAATATTATCATCTACTGTGGTCCTTCCGTTAAAATGGTCCAGGAAAGTAATTAAGCTAAGATGATAAAGTCAAATAGAAACAACTGACGCTCATCCTTTCAACGAAAGTCTTTTTAAAGTCAAATTTCAAGGAAATACTTTATTTATAACATTGGTGGCTTCAAGTGTATGTCTAAGCTCTACAGAAGGTTTGCATAGCTTGTTGTCTTTTTTATGCTTCAACTGTTTATTTCTAATAGCATCGAAAAATATAATCGTAAATTAGTAAAAAAAGAAAATAATGTTAGTAGATGTAAACATATTTATAGCCGAAAATTTGCATTAAGGTAAAGCATTGGTTTCGTTGAAATTTATAATCGGAAAATTGTAACATTTCAGTAAAGCGTCATAGTTTAAAAACTTAATGCATAGTGTAAACTATCTTGCTGAAATTTTCCCTTTCATGTTTTGTTTGTCGTCCTGTTTTTAAATAAAATACTAACGAATTGGTTAAAATTTAGCGGATAGGCCGGAAAAAGTCAAGGTTTTAATTCCAGATAAAAGAAAACGAAAAATCTCTAACTTTTCCCAAATGATATTTTTATATAAAACATAAACTACTAAAAAGCAACTCCAAAACAACAACAACAACAACAACAACAACAACAACAACAACAACAACAACAACAACATCATCATCAACAACAACAGCAATAACAAAATACTTAATTTGTATAATACTTTAATATAACTTTTTATTAACGAACCATTGAAATACCAGGATTCTGGATATTGATGAAGCAGATTGCTGCAACCAAAAAAACGCAACCTAGTATAACTGCAACAGATTAGTCCAACAGATCACTGCACCGTGTGACTGCAGCAAATTACTTGAACAGATAACTGCACCCAATGAACCCAAACAGAAAGAAATACTTGAAAAAAAAAACAACACAACTGATAATAATTCAAGATGATGGATTAAAAAAACAAGGTAAAAAAAGCCCTCACCCTAAACCGTTATGGCACTTAATGACAGGACCGAGGTAACAAGTTTAATGCATCTGCTTTTATTAGCCCACTGTGCATCTTACAAGAGTCTGAGACCTCCCAGGCAGGGGACTCGTGCGTTTTCATCTAATGCAACGGTTTCGTAAGAGCATCATTAGAGCTATTGCGATTACAGGGAATCTAGCGAAGACAGAGACGATAGGTCAAGGGACCGTCGTCTGACCATTAATATATCTTAGTCTCAGGGAGCCATTGACTGTCTGAAAAATATCATGCATTTGGGGGGGGGGGGAGGTGATTGTCCTATAAATATATCTTTGACTTACGGAGCCTTTGAATGCTTTGAAAACTTTCATGCCTAGGGGAGCGGTTGTGTTATAAATATACTTATCTTAGACTGAGAGAGTCATTGAATGGTCAGAAAACCATCATGCGTATGGGAGACGATCTGTTATGAATATATCTTCGTCTTAGGCATCTATAAATGGTCGGAAAACTATCATACTTAGGGGAGCGATTAAGTTATAAATATATCCCCGACTTACGGAGTCATTGAATGGTCAGAACACTATCATGCCTAGGGGAATGTATGATAGATATACCTTAGACTTGCGGAGCTATTGAATTGCCATAAACATATCCCACCTAGAAGAGCGATTAAGTTATAAATATATCCTCGACTTACGGAGTCATTGAATGGTCCCAACACTATCATGCCTAGGGGAGTGATTATGTTATAGATATACCTTAGACTTGGGGAGCCATTGAATTGCCATAAACCTATCATACCTAGAATAGCGACTAAGTTATAAATATATCCTCGACTTAGGGAGCCATTGAATGGTCCAAACACTATCATGCCTAGGGGAGCGATTATGTTATAGATACCTTAGACTTGGGGAGCCATTGAATTGCCATAAACCTATCATACCTAGAATAGCGACTAAGTTATAAATATATCCTCGACTTAGGGAGCCATTGAATGGTCAGAACACTACCTAGCCGAGGGTCTCACATTATACTGACACCGACCCAACCAGTAGGGAACGCAACATCCAGGATTCGAACTCGGGACCTTTTGCGTCGGAAGCCGATGTTCTACCCCTGGACCACCGCGCCCCCCGATAGATAGATAGATAGATAAATAGATAGATAGATAGATAGATAGATAGATAGATAGATAGATAGATAGATAGATAGATAGATAGATAGATAGATAGATATATAGATAGATAGATAGATAGATAGATAGAGCTATATATAAAAAATGAAGTGCTCATTGTGGGCTCCCCGTCTCGAATTTCGCCCATATCTACCGACTTACTCAATCACTTGAAAATTGCAGAGCATATTTTTTTATGAACCACTATACATCAGATTAGGGACATGACCACCATTTTTTTAAAATCAATGTTTTAGTAGACTTTTGATAATATATAAAGGCCAATCTGTGTTATTTGGTCAATCGATCTACTTTTCCTTTTTGTAAAAGAAGTGCGTTTAGCGGGAAAAAGTGGTGTGCACGTTTGCATTTGAGAGCGGTAACTCTAAAATTGTTATCACCACAGGTTTACAAAGTCACTTAAAAACAAAGACAACTGACTCAGAAATCCAAATTTGAATTATTTGACCAAGAAGCATGACTCAGCTGTATCATGGCCAAAATTTAATTGTGGAAGATCTAGATCAAGATAAGATCTATTACGATGACAGGTGAGAAAAAGAGACGTGGTTTAAGACGATTCAGATACTTAGAAGCAACACTCAAATCAAATCAAATCCCCTCAACCACACAATCACAAACATCACTTGATCAACCATCCATATCAAGGCCTAATGGTGGTGGTCAAGATCTACGACAAAGTGAAAACAAACATAGATCTAGATCTCCACAACGTAGACCCAGCTTCAGATCTGCTAAACCACCACAAAAAGAAGATAGATCCACATGGATTGGATCTACATCTACATCTCCACTAACGCGTCCACCTGACATCAGTCAGGCAGCTTCTACAGTTAGACTACCAACTGAAAAGGTCTATTGAACACGCAGAGCTGATCATTCATCAATCCCTAGAAGTTAGAATGAACATACAACAATATCAACAGCAGGAAGGACAACTATAAAACAACAAGAAGAAGAACAAAAACAACAAAAAGCAACAACAAAAACCTCTCCAACAACATCAAGAACATCACCACCACCACACATCACCACCACCACCACCACACTTCCTAAACGTATCTTTGTGGAAGCGTCTAGTAACCCATATAACGATGCTTGTAATTTGCGATGCTTTATCAATGTTCTCCCTTAACTAAAACGTTACTAGGAAATGATCGTCCGATTCTAATGACCAAAAGAGAATTAAAACACGATAAAACCCAAAAGCCTAGCTTTCCTTCTTTCTTTTCTGGTGCATCTCTGAAGATGTTGACATGAAAAGGCGTGCCACTCCTCTCTATTCTGGGCATCGTTGAACATTCTACCTGTCCATTCTTTTATGTCGTCCAACCAGTTTCTTCTTTATCTCCCCTCTTGGCCTTCCGTTCTCTCTGCTCTACCCTCCAATATAAAAATTTATATTTCTTAAATTGCGAAGCAGCGTATTTTAAATAGATAAACTGTCTTAGTTTTTCTAACGTTTTCGGTCCCAAATTCACACCAAAATTAGCAAACGCTAGATTTTGGCGAATTGACTGATAGAACGATAATAGTTATTGTTAAACAAAGATGTATATCTTTAAGACTGACTATAGCACTTAACCCCTTCGTGTCTTTCTTTTAGTTCTCGTCAACACACAACGCAGGGGGTAAAGTATTTAACAGTGCTAATTTGGAAAACGTTTTTGTGTGTGTTGGATCTAGTTTATTTTCATTTTGAACTTCTAATCCATACCTAAACCTGTACGTGGGTTTGGGGGAGGAGGGGGGAGGCGGGGGGTCGTCAAACTGCCACAGCTGTTGAGCGTTGCCTTCCCAATTGGGAGGTCCCCGATTACAAAACCACGTTCGGGTAAATGTATCGGTTCGGTCGGCGTCAGTAAAATTTGACAAGTTGGAACAAGAGGTTTGGTATCCCAGCAGTTTGGTTTCGTTCCGTTTCTTCATTTCTCAAAACTGGGTTATAATGTAGACGGGTCCCAAGTCTAACGCCTGACAATTGTACGGGCTGAGTAAGGGGATACCAGGACTTTTGTCACAGCAAGTCACATTATACTGATACCGATCCAAACAGTAGAGACAAGGTTGCCTGACAGGGGATCGAACCAGATACTTTGCTATTAGTAGTCACGCGATCTACCATTGAGCCATCTCTTCCTTCGACTACCAAGAGCATCCAAGTGCGCTGTAAAACAGCTTCATCGCTTGTCGAACAGCAGACTCTGTGCTTAACATTTACAGCAGAAATAAACAATTCACACTGGACATTTTTTATTGTTGCAGTCGGAGAAATGACCCATTAAAACCCCTCTTGCAAGCTCATTTCATGACCAAAAAGCGGGCAATAGAAAAGGGTAAAAAAATTTATATTATCCTCAAAAAAGATCGTGTCAGTAAAACAACTTTAAATTAAAGGTAAAAAAAAAACAAAAATAAAAATAAAAAAAATAAAGAGAAAAAAAGCTGCGCCGTATCCCTTTAAAGTTGAAAAAACAAGGTTAAAGAACTGATATAATTATGAAAAATTAAACACATTACTGAATAGCTGTACGCCGTAGGTTGTATGTAACGAGTAAACAAATTTGTGCGGAAAACACGCCCACTCACCAACATCCTCCCATACCTAGGTGTTATACTTGGTCCACAACGCCATGCTTTCTCTCTCTCTCTCTCTCTCTTTATATATATACTCAAGTGTATATCGCGCGACTTCTAATCGCAAAGTCAACACGAATCGAAGCGCTTTCTCTTTATATATATATATGTCTAGTCTGTCTCTCGGTATGTCTGTCTGTCTCTCCCTCTCTCCCCTGTCTCTCTCTCTTTGTCTCTCCCTCTCTCTTTGGGGTGAAATGACTCAAGTGGTAAAGCATTGGTCTCCAGATCGGGAGGTCCGCGGTTCGAATCTCTTGATCGCTCACAGATTTATCTGTCCAATTTCGTCCCTTGCAGCTGGTTGGTCAGTGTCAGTATTATGTGACCAGCTGAGACAAAAGTCATAGTACCCCCGCCCTGTCTCGTATGTCGCAGCACATATACTTGGCAGACGTCAGTCTTGGGGCCCGCCCACAATATAGCCGATTAAGTGCTCACGTTGGACGTTAAACCAACTCAACTAACTCTCTTTCTGTCTCTCTCTCCCTCTCTCTCTCTCCCTCTCTGTCTGTCCGTCTGTTTGTCTGTCTGTCTGTCTGTGTGTCTGACTCTCTCTCTCTCTCTCTCTCTCTCTCTCTCTCTCTATCTCTGTCACTCTCACTCTTAGGAAAAACTGGTTCAAGTGGTAGAGCGTTTGTTTCGAGATCAGGATTTATATGTCCGCTTTCGTCAACTACTGGTTGGGTCTGTGTCAGTATAATGTGACCAGCTGAGACAGGAGTCCAGGTCTCCCCGCTCTCTTTCTTGTGTGGCAGTACTTAAAATTGTCAGACGTTAGTTCTGGGTCCCGTCCATAATAATTATAGCCGGAGCTGGATGCTAAGCAACAACAAACAACAACCTGCTTTTGGATTCAAGTCATCGACGTCCTTTAAATGTCACAGCATCTGATATAAAACAATATGTTCCAGGTTCGAACTGTCGGTGTTAAGTTGATAGAAAGTTATACTGTCATCACACTAAAACCTGTTGCCGACACGCATTCGAATATTTAGAACATATAGTCCTCAGATATTAAACTTTGTAATGGCAAGTTCATTGTGTCTCCTTACTACAAATTTAGCAGTGGCGTAAAAAACCAATAAAATGGTTAGCCTGAATAAACATAAAAGAGTTTAAGATACAAGGCATGTTGTTGTACAACATATTCTCATTTACAGGTAGTTTTACTAACAATATTGTTTTCATACTGACCAAAAGTTATTGCCACATTTTGGAAAATGTGTTAAAGCTATTGAGATCAGCTACGGGGACTTTGGTTTCACCTAGACTCATATGTAGTCGTTGGAGAACATGAGCTTCTAGAACGGATCCATCCTGCACGGTGCTTTCAAACCATAAGCAAGGCTTCCAGATAGAAGGCGGCGTCAATGAATGGAACGGAGTAAAAACATAATGTGCTCACCGATGATGAAAGTGTCGTTTTTTAATTATTGTTATTAGCATAGGCTAGAGAGATAATTAGAGAAAAATTTCCGATCAGCCTCCAAGCCTTCTAGACTGAGATAATTAATGTAAACTCTCCTATCTGTGGGATTCATTTTTGGGGTTGATTTTTTCAAACATTCAAGGCTCGAAAATTTTACATTATTTTATTGTTTGGGAATAATTTGTGCGCAGAGCTATGCAAAGATAAGACTTGCTCTTACTTTTCATGGGAGTCTTGGCCTTAACGCGAAAGTCGGAAAACGTTGATTCAGAACAAAACAGCACTACGGTGATTTTCGGAACAATTTCGCACCTACACAGACTGAACTCATGTTGTTGATGTTTATTGTTGTTGAGTTGGTTTAACGCCCAACATCAGCACTATATAAGCAATATTGTGGACGGACCCCAAGACTGACGTCTGACAATTTATATGCTGCACACACACGAGACAGGGCGGGGATACCATGACTCCTGTCTCAGCCGCTCATATCAAATTTGTTTTTTATGCTGTTGCCCAATTGTGATAATACCGCCTGTAAATGTACGTCTACTTTTATAGTTAAATCAGCACAAATCTAGAGTAACACACCTGAAGATTTTCGCGTGACATTAAACTTTTTCCTGTGATTATTCATAAGCTTATGAACTCGATTAAGAACGGCTTTAGCAGTTAACAAATGAAAGTATGTTACACATTTTTAAACGAATCAGTCGCACATTGTATAAAGTAATGTATGGTTCTATTTTTTAGTTTCTCTTTCTGTCTCTCTACCTCTTTGTTTTCTAATTCTGTATCTATTTGTCTGTCGGTCCCTCTGTTTGGCTCTTTCTTTCTGTGGTGTGTACGTTTCGTTCTCTGGGACTCTTTCATTCCTTTATTTTGTTTTGAGTTGCAGCTTGCTGGCAAAGTATGGCATCTCAACATATACCCATTTAAAAATCTCTGTTACTCACTACATTAATTAGTTTTCGCCACTTCTCTCCCGTAGACCCACATGTAGATAGATAGATAGATAGATAAAAAAAAAAAAAAAAAAAAAGAAAAAAAAATTTAAAATAAAGTAAAATGAAGTAAAACACAGGCCTGGTAACAGTTTCTAAACATTTTTTTTTTGTTTTTTATCGCCACCATCACTGTTAAAGTCCAAAGTCAGCAGCCAGGCTATAATATTTTTTGGACTGATTCCAACTCTGACGTCTGACAATTTTACGGGCTGTCACACAGAGACAGTGCGGGGATACTAGGACCTCTGTCTCAACCGGTTACATTATATTGACACCAACAAAATCAGTAGGGGTCTTGGACATAACTATTTTTCCTATCAACGCTCTACCACTTGCGTCATATTTCCCCTTTTCCCCCCAAAAGTATGCCAGTTCCACCTCAAACGTTCATATTGGTGCTATATGTTAGAAATAGCCTTAATCTTGACTTGAAAGACAAGGCAACTCAAGTGTATATCGCGCGACTTCTAATCGCAAAGTCAACTCGAAGCGAAGCGCTTTCTCCTGTTCTAGTTTGGTATGTCAGTAAAGCATGACAGGGTGAGACAAATCTCCTGCTATCCTAGCTGTGTTAATGTGTGGCAACACGTAAACATGTCAGAAGTTAGACTCGAGACTCGTCTGCGCCGCGATATAGCATATTTGCTGCTATTGGGTGTTACAAATAAAGAAATCAACATACCAACCGACCGATATTGCAAGCAATAGGCGCTGCATCGACAGAGTTGGTACGTACAGACTAATCTTGGTGAGCTAGCCATAGAGCAAGACCATCAGACAACCAATGGACACCAACAGTCACATTTCTGAAAATCAGACTTTTGCAGAGAGGAAGAGGAAGAGCAAGCCTGGGATGGAGTGATAAAACGGCTCACCAGTTCTTCTTCTTCTTCTTCTTCTTCTTCTTCTTCTTCTTCTTCTTCTTCTTCTTCTTCTTCTTCTTCTTCTTCTTCTTCTTCTTCTTCTTCTTCTTCTTCTTCTTCTTCTTCTTCTTCTTCTTCTTCTTCTTCTTCTTCTTCTTCTTCTTCTTCTCCTTCTTCGTTCACTTGAAAATGACTACCCTCGTCAGTTCGAAACGCAGTGGATGGACAGGACTGAAGGTCCGGATCATTGGAGGTTGGTTCAAAAGGGGGCGCATCCACACAAAGAAATCGCCCTAGATTTATATAATTTATTTATCCTTAAGATATTGGTGTGACCGCCGTGCGAAGATAGTTCTCACGGCAGTATCACGACCATCACCGGCAGCCATCTTTCACAAGGTTTTCACAGGGCGGACCATAGGGCTGTCTTATTTTATGACTGCCCCTGTCAAAGCGGATAAGGTGTATCAATCCCGCAGCCCATCTGTCAACTTGAAAAAAAAACTTAACTGAGTACCAAACCAACACATTAAAATGGTTAAAATGATAAAATTCAAGACTCTCAGAGCAGAGCTGTGATTTCATAGTTATGATTTAACTCTTAAGATTTGAAATGGCCTTTGATTTAAGTCAACTCCGGGTGAAAAGTCTTATAACAAAAAGTAAAAAAAGAAATAAAGGTTTCGAATGTATGTCCCCGTCCTTAAAATGGCTGGATTTCATTTGCCCTTATATTGGTTTTATTGGATTTAAACGGTGCATAATTTTAAGTTAAAAAGCAGAAATAGCATACGACATGCGCCTAGAAATATTTTACAAGTAGTGTCTTTATGAATGCATTTGAATAATGTTACTTTTCTTTAGCGGGAGCCTAGTGACTCAAGTGTTAGGGTGCTGGTCTTCAGATCGGAAGGTCCGCGATTCGAATCTCACGATCGGCAAAAATTAATTTATTTGTCCGAATTCGCCCCCTGTAACTTGGTGGGTCCGTGTCAATGTGATTGGCTAAGACATAAGCCCAGGACTCCCCGCCCTGTCTAGTGAGTAGCAGCACATAAATTGTCAGACGTCAGTCTTGGGGCTCGTCCACAATAAAACCTATGCAGTACTAACGTTGGACGTTAAACCAACTTAAACCTTATACCATTTATTTTAGCAGTCTTATGTTGAAAGAATGATCGCTACTGTACATTTGGTATAGGTGGCCTTGAGATTTTTGGGTCCATTACAAAATAAAGACGAAAGATAAGGGAAGCATCATCATCAAATCATTATCTTATCCTAGACTTACTAAGCCAATGAACGCAGAGAAGTGGGTGAGTATGTTGATTCCTTCATGTCCAGCGTCCGCAGCAAGACTATTAATGTCGAAGGACCCCAAACCTACCGTCTTACATTACTTCTTTTTTACATGTCACACAGATACATTTCAGGGATACCATAACTACTGTCTCAGCCGATCACACTAGACAGGAGTCATTGTATCCCCGTACTTCTTCTTCTTCTTCTTCTTCTTCTTCTTCTTCTTCTTCTTCTTCTTCTTCTTCTTCTTCTTCTTCTTCTTCTTCTT
>RQTK01000234.1:133586-137917 GCA_003991915.1 Elysia chlorotica | reverse complement strand
TCTTCTTCTTCTTCTTCTTCTTCTTCTTCTTCTTCTTCTTCTTCTTCTTTTTTTTCTTTTTCTTCGTCTTCTTCTTTTTGTTTCAAATATTAACACTTTTATTAGAATATAAGCAACAGGAAAAGGACTGGTTATTTCACAAGACATGCATTATCATCCTCTCGAGAACTGCTGTAAAATCTGACTTCAAGAAGCAGAGTTGTCAACCAATGACTAAGCACACGAGCAGTGAAGAGGTTAATTACCACTTTAAAAGTACAGCATACTTGTAGAAACCGGTTGCTTTAAATAAGTGATGTTTTAAAAAAATCTAACAACCTTACAAGCAGGTTTTTATGGACAAGTTTTATACACTAGGGGTCGTAGGCTCAATGGTCAGATAGGCTTACTTGTCTTAAAATGTAAGAAATAAAAAGGCTTAGTATTCGTCTTAAGGTATAAGAAATAAGAAGGCTTACTGCTGTTCTTAAGATGTAAGAATTAAGAAGGCTTACTCGTCTTAAGGTATAAGAAATAAGAAGGCTTACTGCTGTTCTTAAGATGTAAGAATTAAGAAGGCTTACTCGTCTTAAGGTATAAGAAATAAGAAGGCTTACTGCTGTTCTTAAGATGTAAGAATTAAGAAGGCTTACTCGTCTTAAGGTATAAGAAATAAGAAGGCTTACTGCTGTTCTTAAGATGTAAGAATTAAGAAGGCTTACTCGTCTTAAGGTATAAGAAATAAGAAGGCTTACTCGTCTTAAGGTATAAGAAATAAGAAGGCTTACTGCTGTTCTTAAGATGTAAGAAATAAGAAGGCTTACTCGTCTTAAGGTGTAAGAAATAAGAAGGCTTACTCGTCTTAAGGTATAAGAAATAAGAAGGCTTACTCGTCTTAAGGTATAAGAAATAAGAAGGCTTACTCGTCTTAAGATATAAGAAATAAGAAGGCTTACTCGTCTTAAGGTATAAGAATTAAGGAGGCTTACTCGTCTTCAGGTATAAGAAATAAAAAGGCTTACTCGTCTTAAGGTATAAGAATTAAGGAGGCTTACTCGTCTTAAGGTATAAGAAAGAAGCTAGTACGAGGTTGCACTTACTCGGTTTAATAGTGAAAACTATCATTAGCACGGAGTGTAATCTTATATCACCGTTGTACTCACTAACTTAATTGTGGATATTCTTCGAAGGGAGTTTCTGCTACATTTATTTGCTTTTTTATCAGACTTTTTTTTACCAGGGAATAATCGGTTTTCGTCATGCAATATGTGTAACATTTATCAGCACATAAAAAGATAAGACAATGGAAGTCCTTGTTAAATTGTTCCAATAATGGACATTTAAAAAAACGCTTTACAGCAATGTATACACAAAGCACTTTAAACGATACATTGATTAAATGAAGGGCGATAGTGTTTATTTGTTCCTGGACACCATAAAACCGAATAGTTTTTCAATGTATAACTCCATCTATCATTTCCTGTCGTTTCCCTTTTGAACGAGAATAAAGTTAAATCTTAAAAAACGTAAAAGTTCCTAACATTAAAATTTGAACAGACTTCTCCGTGTTTATAAAAAAAACCTTACGGCTCCATTCGTGATATTTCAGATAATCTCACATAAAGGCAGATAAACTTTTTCTCTGAGACAATTACAAAAGTAATAGTTATAAACTTTAAATCAGTGATTTAAACTTAACAATAATGATTTAGAATACAAATTATTTGTCTTGGTCCCCTCTATCCCCAAATACTAATGGGGCAGTATAAAAATAAAAATTTAGCACTCAACATCTCACGCGACATGAGAATAAATATGCTGTAGAGAAGGGGTATTTTATAACGCAAGTATTATGATTCTTTCGCCTGATACAGCGAATCTTTCTTCTAGTTAAAGCCACCAAAGTTCCGATAGAGGATCTTATACGGCCTGGCTTTGTTTACATGGCTCTCACAGAAACTAGATTTAGTGAGGCGGTTCTCAAAAAAAGCTTATAGTCTTTTCGATACTGTGAGCTAGTGTGACTCGGGTTCTGTGTATTTCTATACATGTATTGAAAGGAAGGCAGTGGCCCAATCTTAAGACATAGTTTTTACCAAAGATGTAGAATTATCCTTGGTTTTGCTAAGGTTTAAAGAAGGAAGCAACTGCTTTAATTATCCCGACCCACAAACGCAAACTCCTCCCCGTGAAACCTCTCAGTATTTCACAGTCTCTGGTGCTACGCTGAAGCCTCGGGAACTTTTCTAGCTGGTCAGATTTTACTGAGACCACCCTCCCAAGTGGTAACGAAATTAATGATAATTATCCTTTTTCGCCAGATCGTGAGATGGAGCTCATGTTTTCTGAGCTGTGCCATTTCCTTCCCTCAAAACGAAAGCACGGTGGATTCCAGCTTCCTCCTCTGTCTATATCCTCTCTATATCCTCTCTACAACCCCCCCCCCTCTCTCTCTCTCTCTCTCTCTCTCTCTCTTGCTCTCTATCTCATTCTCTCTCTTCATCTCGTTTTATAGATATGCATTTAACTGTTTTTTAAATTTTATTTTATAACCCTTTTTTTGTGTGGTGTGCAACAGAGTGGAAAAACGAAGTTGAAAAACAACAAACAATTAAGGCTTATACACAAACCCTGCATATTTAGCTATTTCTCAATAAATATTTTTGTTCTACCTGTGTGTTAAAACAAACCTTGATGTTTGTTTAATCTCCACCACTGTCTCTAGGACCACTCATAATGTCAGTGAGTGTCATCATATTTTCTTGTCTTTATCCACTTGCTATCTCAGTGTATTACCACAAACTTGGTTCATTTTTCACCCCTGCCCATACAGCCACTACTGCCTTACATTACCGCTACACTATTCCTATGCTTTGTCTATGCATTGACACAAACATCTTTGTCTTCATATCTGTCTGCAGAACCGCCCATGATGTCGGTGGGGGTCATTGTACTGCCGTACATTATCCCCATGCTTTTGGGGCGGACGTTCGACATCTTCACGTCACAGGTGGGCGTGGACATCTTCCCTCAGACTTCTATCCAGACGCCCATCCACATACAGCGGAGTTTCGTCTCCTCTGACTTCTCCGTCATCAGGAATGACAGGTATTGGCAGCACCCAAGGAGTTTTTTTTATTGGATAAGCTACAAAATCTCCCCCCCCCTCCCCATAAGGATTTTAAAAGACACTGTCTTAAAGTTGGAATATAGGACAGCATTTTGACATGAAATTCAGCCTTGCAAAATTTTGATGGTAATGATTTTTGCAGTACGTGTCTGAGACTTCTTACTAATACTAGAACTCTGATAAGAAAAAAGCTCTGCCACAGTTGAATGTCTGCAAAGAAGGTTTCCAAGGCGGCTTCTCAACATGACAGTGCCCCGACAAGAGACAAATAGAACTCTGCAGCGAACATATACAATACCGACACCCACCAGCGCCTGATCGGAATCAAACCTAAGAGCTCTGACTAGGAGGCGATTCGCTCTGCTGACTATGCGCTAGCTTGCTGTTGTGACATTAGACCTGTCATGATGGTTGCATGAGGCTCATCTTGGACGCAAGGGCGCGATGATGAGCCCAACACAGTGGTTGTTGATGGTCAGCAGTTGGCGATCGGGTTTTTTACTTTATTGAAGTCTCATCCGCAATCAGTCTATTTTGTGGACGTGTTTGGTGTGAAAGTAGGATATCTATAATATAGATAAAGAGAAATGTAGAAAAAATCGAAAGAGAGAAATAGAGAGAGAGAGAGAGAGAGAGAGAGAGAGAGAAAACAAGGAAACACATAGAGACAGACAGAGACAGAGAGATATAGACAGAGATATAGAGATAGATAACGAGTAAACAAGTAGAAGAAACAAAAGACAGTATGAAAAAGACAATGGTCATCTACATGTATTTTTTGTTCGTTTGCTGTTGATGCTAAGTTTATCGTACTACTTGATCTTAATACGCCATTTTATGCCCTTACTGAGAGATACATGATGTGACCCTACAACAGTAAGAGTGCAGCGAGACTCATCTTCTTACAAAAGATCACATTAATATGTATGTATGTGCATATATATACACACACACATACACACACATAACTATAATCATTTTTTTAAATGAAGACTGTGCAATGTCAATTATGTGTTTTTGTGTTTTTGTGTATGTGTGTATATGCGAATGTGTGTACATTTTGCACACGATTTCGCTCGTGGACTTATAAGTAATATCTTATCTTAACTATGAAAATAAATATTCTAATCTTCCAATGACGCAAAGATTAGCGTTTTTTTTTCAGAAAGAAGTAAGATACCAATAACCAAATGGAGACTAGATATTTCTTATCTTAAGTGGG
>RQTK01000234.1:96086-128586 GCA_003991915.1 Elysia chlorotica | reverse complement strand
AACCTACATAGGTAAGCAGATATTGCAATACCAACCTACATAGGTAAGCATATATTGCAATACCAACCTACTCAAGCTAAGTAAATATTGAAATAACAGTGTTTTTGTAAATATGACAAATTCGGGATGTTCTTTAAATATTTCAATGCCCAACCTACTCAATTAGGCATATAAATTGCAATACCAACCCACTTACAAAATAAATATTGCAATGCCAACCTACTCAGGCTAAGTAGATATTGAAATACCAACTTACTAACAAGCTAAGTATATAGCGCACTTCAATCACACTCAAGATAGGTAGATCATTGCAATGCCAACCTAATCAAGATAGGTAGATTGTTGCAATAACAGTTCTTTTTTGTTAATACGACAATGTCGGGCTCCTCTTTAAATAAGACAATGCCCAGTTTCTCTGTAAACATTGCAATAACAATCTATTCAGTACATATGCAATACCAAGCTGCTCTATAAATAATTATGACAATGCTTAACTGCTTCAAGGCATGTACTGGAAGCATAAAAAAGAGGAAAGGGAGGGGGGTGCGTACTGGTTTGAGTGGTAGAGCGATGGTCTCAAGATCGGGAGATCCCTGTTTAGAATCCCACGGTCGGTAAACAAAATTTACTTGTCCAATCTCATCCACTGTAACTGGTTGAGTCGGTGTCATTATAATGTGACTGGCTGTGACCCATATATTGCTGACTTTAGACGTTAAACCAACTAATCTCAACTCTGTAAACAATAACATGCCAATTTACTCTGAAAACATTACTGTGACGATTTAATCTGTAAACATTTCAATTCCGATTTACTCTGTAAACATTGCAATGCCAAGCTATTTTGTAAGTATTAGAATGCCGACTTGATCTGTCATGCTTCAACATTGATCTTCAGTATATATAATGCTGACATAATTATTGTGTAGATATGGAATAACAAAAAGTAGAAACTATTTAGAGCTAAAGCTAGAGCTAGGGGTAGTGCAGAGGTCTCGGTTGTAAGGCCAAATGGACAAAAATCGTTGCTCTTGGTATAATTAATATATCACTTATATACATGTATTAATTAATATAATACCTACCTATGCATGTGCAGGCAGAGGGTCGGGGTTAATTTTCGATTATTCAGTGCGGGACTCTCGGTAGCTTCTAGCCTTGCGTACCGTAAAAACAAACTCATTCACTCAATGTAGCTTTATTCAAATTAAATACAATGTACTTATCCCTTTGCATCAGAGTTGAAGATTAGCTCTGTGTGTCACTCTTTCTCTCTCTCTCAATCTCTCTCTCTCTCTCTCTCTCTCTCTCACACACTCTCTCTCTCCCTCTCTCTCTTCTACTTTTTGTTTATTGTTTTTCTTCTTCTTCTTGTCCTTGTTCTTCGATTTTGTCTTTTTTCATCTCCCATTTAACTAAACACCCAAAATTTTTCCTAACACGCAAACTCTACGTCACACATGACTTCCCATTTAACTAAACACCCAAAATTTTTCCTAACACGCAAACTCTACGTCACACATGACTATAATTATGTCCACCACCGCATAATTATTCAAGCCGAAATTGAAGGTTTCCATAAACACATACATTCACACACAAAGGGCGCAAAATCGGCTTTCTTATGGTGTGTATAAGTAGGTCTACGAAGATCTCAAAAATAAAAGTAAACAAAAACAAAACAAAAGAGATGTCACTTAGCACGTTCTCGCCATATGAATCCCACAAGAGTCGGACCTGCTGAGTTCAAAGTTCAGAGCCCTAGAAGCATCCAGTGTCAGTGTGTTCTACCATTCCGACCAGTGAGGGGCCAAAGAGTTGACCTGGTCAGAGCGCTAAAAGACTGACAACTATGTAACCTTTGGTTATTAGGGGCGACCCGGTGACCTGGCAGAGCATCGGGCTCACAATCTGGAGGCAACCAAATCGAAACCACTGTCAGGCCAATCCTATTTGTCAGATTCCGCCATACTGGTTGGGTTGGTGTCAGTGTAAGGTGACCCGTTGAGGTATGAATCCTGCTATCTCTGGGTAGATCTGTGTGAGGCAGCACCTTAAATCGTAAGACATTAGTCTTGGGATGCGTCGGCTAATAGGATGGTTCAGTGGAACCTAAAAACTAGGAGAGGGTTTCTTCAAACAAAAAAAAACAAAACAAAAAAAACGACTTGCAAGTGGCTCAAAATAGACCACTGGGTTTTTTATTGGAAGATTTGGGGTTTCATCCGCGAACAGGGCTTGTTGTTCTCTTCTCGTTGCGTCGATGTCCGGATACAAGTCTCGAAGTTTAGTTGAGTTGGTTGCTTAAGATAAGATAAACACACAATATCAGATAAACTTTTATTCACCCACAGGGGAAATTATTGTTGGATATACAAGCCACAACAGGATTATTTACGTTACCATGAAGACATTAATGAGCATAAGTATCGATATCTTGCACACCCTCTCTCCTTTTAGCCCCCCCCCCTCTCTCTCTCTCTCTCTCTTTCTCTCTCTCTCTCTCTATCTATCTCTTTCTCTATCTCTTTCTCACCTCTCTCAAAATATCTATTTTTGTTAAATATGTATGTTACATAGTTCATTTCATATCATGAGGACAGATGACATTAAGATCGATATATGCAAGAAATATTACAATGTGATTGAAATATTTCTAGAAAGTTTGACAGAGGCAGAATTAAAGGAGATCTTATATCATTCCGTTCTTGAAGGGAGTTGCAAGATCTTATTGCTCCGAGCTGAACGTACGTAGAATTAAATTCAGCATAATCGTACACGCGTTGGAGCGGATGGTTTCCAGGCTTTTTAATTCAATATTAATTATTTCTCATGCCTTCTTGATCATATTGTTTATTTTATTTTCACACCCTTCTTGACTACTAAAATCCAGCAATTTATATCACACGAAATTATACTTTTTATCATATAGACATAGGAGCGCAAAAGTATAGTTTGGTGCAGTATGAAGAACCTCAACTTTCGCAAAAAGGCACATTCTTTGGTTTAACTTTTAACATAGTGCCATCACATGTTCATGCTTGTATTGTACAATTTCTACTAGTTCTTTGTTAATCTCCAGAGGGGCAAAGTTCTTTTTTTTTCATTTTAAAGTCTATTATTATTTCTTTAGTTTCTGAAACAGTCAGCTGCAGAACTTACCAAATTTCTCTTCAAAATATTTTGATTGTGTTTGCTTTACAAGAAAACCTCATCTGCAAACTGAATTAATGCCATGTCTTTGCTGCGTGTTCGATAGTCCTTTGCGTAGAGTGTGTAAGAGTTGGAGACAATAAGCAACCCTGAGGAGATTTAGTATTCATATTACATACCTTGGAAATTGTGTTGTTCAAAATATTGTCTTTTGAGTGAAAAAAGCTAACATCCATGTAATTACATTTTTTTTTACCTTCAAGGCATTTAACTTGTCAACAATCATGTGTGGCTGAATGGCATTGAATGCAGACGAAAAATCCATAAAAAATACACGCATATATGTTTGAGTCTTTTCTAAATGTTTGAGTGTATTATTCACAAATACTGAGGCAGCATCTTCAACGTTACAAATGGATTTGTATGCAGACTGGAGAGGATCGAGATAGTTCTCTAATTCGCTTTTCAGAATGTTAGGCATTAACTGTCCAAACATTTCGTAACAACTGGGGCCAAGGCTATAGTGAGCACTTAATAGGCTAAACTGTGGACGGGTCCCAAGACTAATGTCTGATAATGCATAATATATAGCGGAGACAGCTGAACTAATCCCTGTCTCAGGCGGTCGCCTTATAGTTTCATACTGACAATGACCCAACTAGTAGGCAACGAAAATAATTTTTGAATGATCGTGGGTTTCGAACTGCGGATCCCCCGATTTGGGGACCAACGCTGTATCACTTAAGTCAGTTCGCCACCTCCCCAACCCCCTCCCCGAATGAACTTAGGTGAGAGTTTGACTTTTTCCTAGTTCGGCACTGGAAACTCCAAGGTTTAAAGGGCGGGCACAAAATTATAACATTATAATATTTATACTCAAGCTTTGTGAGTCAACCTGTTTTAGTCCTCTCTCTCTATTTTTCTTTCTCTCTCTCTCCTTCTCTCTCTCTCTCTCTCTCTCTCTCTCTCTCTTTCTCTCTCTGTATGTCTGTCTCCCTCTGTATGTCTGTCTCTCTCCCTGTTTCTGTCTCTGTCTCTGTCTCTCTCTCTCTTTTAGACTGTCTTCCTTTCTGTCTCTGTCTCCTCTCTGTCTTCCTCTGTCTCACATCATACTTATCGGCTTTTCTGAAAGTCTTCTATATGTTTATCAGTATTTGTCACTGTCTGTCATTCTCTATGTCTCGACCCTCTCCACCTCTCTATCTCTATCTCTCTCTCTCTCTCTCTCTCTCTCTCACACACACACACACACACACTTTTCCCCTCTGTGTCTGTCCCTGTCTATGTCTAAGTCTCTCTCGGTCTCCCCCAACTGCCTCCGTGTCTCTCCTCTTAGTCTGTCTGTCTTGTTTCTCTCTCTCTCTCTCTCTCTCTCTCTCTCTCTCTCTCTCTCTCTCTCTCTCTCTCTTTCTTTCTCTCTCTCCCTATCTCTCCCCTCATATAATATTTTTCTCACTTTATTATGTTACTGTGTAACAAGTGACCACACTGTGGCCGGTTTAGCGAAGGGCTCCTTCAGTCACTGTGACACCAACAGCTGACCAATGGGCGACAAATGCAGTCTTAGCAGGCAAAAAATCTGGCCTGGCCGCAGAATTATTATTATTTAAAACGCGCTCTTCCCAGAGGACTTAACGTGCGATAGCTCCGCGTCTCACGTCGCTTTCAGTGCTGCGAGATTTTTATACCCATAACCTGCATGCTTGTCACTGCATGTTTTACAGATTCGGAGAGAGTAAAAGTTTTCATGCGGTCATGGTGGAATTCACAGTGCATAAATTGGCGTTTTTATAATTTATGTGTTTATTTAATTGTTGGCTACAAAATGAGAACAATCCCCGTATAGAATTATCCGGGAGGATTCGAGATAGGTCACACTAGGAGATAACTCCTATCATGCACAGAAATAAAAGGACACATTCTAGAAAAACGAAAATGGGAGGAAGGTGGGGGAGGGGGGGGCCGTTGGCGCACGGGTTTTAATTGGAAGGTTTGGGTCCATTCAGGACACCCCCCCCCCCCCCCCCCCCCCCCCCCGCCAATTTGGTCAGATAGGTGCTACTGTCAGTATGTCTTAAGTAGGTAAAAAAATCTGTATGGCCAGCAATATTATTGGAAAATCCCCTCCTTCTTGAGGACTTAACGTGGGTTAGCGCTGCGTCTCACACAGCTTTCAGTTATTCGAGATTTTAGAATCCTAATCTTACAGGCTTGCCAATGTATGTATGTACAGATTCAAAGAGAATAACAAGTTTTCATCTGGTCAAAGTGGTATTTAAATAGTCCATGATTTCGCTTCCTATTTAATGTGTACAGGCCTAGGAAAATGACGGTAGCGTCGGAAATTTACCCTTCTTGTTTGTTTTGATTTTTTTTACCTCTGAAGGGACAGATGATGATTTAAAGTGTACAAAGAAGACTCTTTTTTCGGCTTAAAATCTTCTTTCTATGTTAAATCGTTGGGCCTTATGGCTAATCAGGTTCGTATCATTTGCTATGTGGATTTTTAATATCTGGAACAAAGAGATTAGAAGTCACTGCATTTCACTGGAAGGCGCGGTGGCCCAGGGGTAGAAAATCGGCTTCCGACGCAAAAGGTCCCGAGTTCGAATCCTGACTGGTGCGTTCCCTATTATACTGGTTGGGTCGGTGTCAGTATAGTGTGACCGGCTGAGACAGGAGTCATGGTATCCCCACCCTGTCTCGTGTGTGGCAGCACATAAAATCGTCAGATCCGTCTTGGGGCCCGTCCACAATATAGCCTATATAGTGCTGCTGTTGGACGTTAAACCAACCCAACCAACCAACCAACCAGCTGCATTTCACAGTGGAAGCGTTACGATAACGGGCCGCCGACATCCAACCATTGCTCTATCCTAGACTTGCGCGGCCAATGAGCAATCAGAAAATCTCTTGCCTAGGAAAGGTAATTACATCATCCGTTATAGACGTGTAGATCTCAAACGCTTTATTAATTTTTTTTAAATTTTATTCTTCAGGCAGCTAAACTCAATGGGGGCCGTGGTGTTCCTTTAAAAGTGGAGTTAGTGCCCTTGCACGAGTTGTCTGCCCGCATGATCGCGATGAGGCCTAACAAGTACCTGGAGAAAACTCTTGAGGTGAGAGAGAGAGAGAGAGAGAGAGAGAGAGAGAGAGAGAGAGGAAGAGAGAGAGAGAAAGAGAGAAAAATAGAGAAAGTTGAAGAGACAAATGAGAGAAAGAGAGAGGAAGAGAGAGAAAGAGAATAAGGGAATTGCGCTGAGTTGGTTTATCGTCCAACCTCAGCGCTAGATATACTATATTGTGAATGGGCCCCGAGTGCAAGGTAGATAGATAGATAGATAGATAGATAGATAGATAGATAGATAGATAGATAGATAGATAGATAGATAGATAGATAGATAGATAGATAGATAGATAGATAGATAGATAGAGAGAGAGAGAGATAGAGAGAGAGAGAGAGAGAGAGAGAGAGAGAGAGAGAGTGAGAGGGAGGGAGATAGGGAGAAAGAAAGAGAAAAAGGGAGAGAGGAGGTGGAAGAGAGAGATTGATCGATTGATTGATGTTTATTGGTTATTTTGGCTTTTCACCCTAAACAAACATCATCATCATCATCATCATCAACAACAACATCATCATCATCATCATCATCATCATCATCATCATCATCATCATCATCATCATCATCATCATCATCATCATCATCATCATCATCATCATCATCATCATCATCATCATCATCATCATCATCATCATCATCATCATCATCACCATTGTTATCACCATAATAAGGGACACTCGTCAAAGTCAATAATAGCTTCTTTTGTTAAATCTTTTTTGGGGGAATTCACACAAGTAAGGGGAAGCATATTAAATTTCTAGAACCTCACCCTTACAAAAACTATCCTACCTTCTAGGACATGGATGACAAATTCAATGATCTACTGGTGACCCACGCTGCTATCAGGAAGATGTCCGAAAAGACAAAGCCCCGAGAGTACAAAGAAAAGTGTGAGGTACGACTCAAACTTAAAGTAACAGGGGAAATAATAATTATTACCACAGTCATGCTGGTGCAGCTGTTGTTTATATGACGTCACAGTGCAACGGTTTGCTCATAAGTCATTTTCGCTTCTTTTGAGATGCTCGATAAAAGCTGTATTTATATTGGGCACACGTTTGTAATAAGACAAAGCAAAAACGTATTAGCTCATTATTTTTTATCTGGACGTTTAGTTAGACATTATCTTATTTTATTTACAATTATAATTATACATCTTACAGTTTGGTATGAGTTTTGAATAATTGTGACCAGCCCAGACAAGTACCATCTATGTGTGGCCTGCACTGAACACTTTCAGGCGTTCGTCTTGGGCTTTGATTGGGCGTCCGTGAAGATTACATTGCTTAGAGGCTTCGTTTTTGCTGTAGGCCTGCAATCACACGGCCTCCATTACTCCTCGTGTGTAAGAATGTATAACTAAACTTGCTGTCATGCAATGGAAAAACATGTCCCTGTCATCGACTCAATCAATATTTAATGACTCAGAAAGTGAAGATATTTTTAAAGATTTTGAATAATACTTTCACTGACCATGTCTTTCTTCCCAGGTTGACGACCTTGACGATGATATCCACGGAAAACTGGACATCTTCAAAGACGTAATCAGGCGGCTGGACACTGCTAGCCCGACCTCTTTGTATGACAGCAAGAGGGCCATTCAGGTAAAATACAAAGTCCTCAGCATATTAGTCCTTTTCTAATTGTCTAGCATCGTCACAAATTAAGACCCATACTGTTGAAAAAAAAATGATTGTTGAATTTCAAAGAAAAAGTCTTATTGTGACGATACCTTGACATCTGAAATTGGGTGGCCAATGTTGATCAGAATGTGATTTGCATTAAAAATTTCTTTTAACTTCTTTTCATCAACTGTCACATGAATTTACTTGGTTGGTTGTTTTAACTTCTAACATCAGCACTTTATAGGCTATATTGTGGACTTGTCCTAAGACTCATGTCTGACAACTTTACATACTGCCGCCCATCGGAAAGTGCGTGGAGAGCTGAACTCCTGTTTAAGCCGATCACATTATACTGACACCGAACCTACTAGTAGGAGACGAAATAGGACAAATAAAATTTTGACCGATTGTGGGATTTAAAACCGCGAACCTCCCGATCTGAAAACCAACGCTCTGCAACTTAAGCAAGTCCTCCCTCCCGCCCCCCATTCTTTCCTCGCCACTAAGGTAAGTAACCAACTCCCTATTCTTTTCTTATAATATGTCTTACGTCGTCCCAAAATGAGACACATCATGTTGAAAAACGTTGAATTTTCAAGGAAGTGTGTGATTGTGATGATACCGTAACATCTTAAATTGGTTGGCCAATATTGACCAGATGACATTTAATTGTTTATGCATATTTCAAACACCGTTGGTGTTTTTTTTCTTTTTTTTTCTTTTTTTTTTTACCAAAATTAATACAGTTGCTTTGTAGCACAACTTGTTTATCTTATTCCAAGTACCGCAACTGTTTGGGACAACTTGTTGTTTATGATTATTGCAACGACAGATACTGTTTAGGGCAACGTGTCTATGATTATTCTAAGTACAGTCACTGTTTCGGACAACTTGTCTATGATTATTCTAAGTTTACCGTAGTAATTGTGTACCGTATCGATGTTTTCGCCAGGCTTACGAACAAAAGGAGGAGCCTGATCGCCCATGGGGTTATTACTCGAAGTTCAAACAGATGGAGAGAAAAGCCCAGGAGACTGGACATATACTCAGGTAATGTGTTGTTTTTTTTCTCTTATATTTTATAAGGTTATGGTTATTATGAAAATATTTACTGATACAGATTTATTTATGTCTTCTATTTTTTTTAAATATATTGGCTCCAAATCGTATATCCATTTTAGAAAGTTTAGGTGCAAAACACCAGTTCTGGGAATTTTAAAAATATATGGCATTCTAAGCTTAATTACTACCCAAGGGAGCGAAAAAAAAACAAGAAAAGAGATGTTTTAGTATTAAAATTAGAAATTGTGATTAAAATTATCAAAGCGCAATAGTATAGATCCACTCCACGAATGAAATATTAGTCAGTCCTACACAGTCACAAAAAAAAAACAAATCAATTTTTAAAATCAAGCTACGCTCAAAAAATTAGCGAATTACTACTATTCTATGATTACTAATAGAAAGCCCACCATTTCGCGATGTTAACTGTGTGTGTCTTCTTTTTCCATAGTCCTGCTCAACAAAATTGGCATTTTTGTTCTCTTGGGCCCTAGATTATATGTCTCTACAACTTAGATCTAGATCTTGTTAGAGAGCTGAGCTTGTAGGGTGGTTATTTCCAAGCAGCTTCTGTTGCTCTGGTTCTAAGCTATTTCTAGGCAACTCGTTGCTATCTCTCTAGATCTATCTTGGTTTAATCTGTTTAGATATATTTGCCTGTCGTATCTTTTCTTATTTTGTTTAGATAATTCAGGCATGTTTACAGTTAATTTTCCTCTCCCTCTGTTGTCTATACAAATAAACGTCTGTAAATCTAGTTCTAGATCATTCTCAATTTTTTTGTCCATCTGATACGGTTTTTTTTTTCTCCAGAGAAGTACTGTTATGGTTTTTTTTAAATGGCACTGTTCTAAAATCGGAATTTCAGGAATTACGCGCCCTTTGTTTTGGTGGGGTGGCAATCATTTTAAAGATCATAACGCAAAAAGTTACGGGTATAATAACATATTACATATTTTTTTGTTTAAATAATTATGATAATAGTCCTATGCTTTTTTAATTTTATACATATTAAAAATTAAATTGCGCTGCAATTGCATTGCTCGTTTGTACAGTAGGTTAGTGAACTCAACCTAGACTAATTTTACTTAGTGCTAATCGCGCTTTAAATGAGTGCCTCCCTCTGCTATTTTTTTTCAATAATAGATTTTGAAAAAAAAAACTGCATTCGCATTCCCGTTCATATTTAAGGCTTAATGTTGACTGAATAATTAACTTGTGGTTAAAAAAAAAAGAAACAACAAGCTGACAAAACAAAATAATGTTCCGTTCAGGCCAAAATATGAAAATACAATAGGATTTGCAATATCTAAGACTAATAATCTCGTGTAGTTTCATGGTGAAGAAATGTCAAATCAATCGCTCGTTTTATTGATCTTTAATTTGCTTATATCTGGATTTAAAAAACAACAACAATCAAACATATAACTTTTGTAAAGTATGTCAGGGTGAAACATATGACCGTCACATTTGAAAACCATTCTGGGTGTTGGCAGCTACAGTGGACTATTCGAACACATATCACCAAGCCCTCAAGTTCTGAGTTTTGGACCCTTATGATTAATTATTTATTTATATTTACAGCGACAGCACTACTCGAGATGGTCACAACTACAAACAAAATGTCCAAAACAGTTATGGCAATGTTCAAAGCAGTCACAGCAAACAACCGCTGAGAAGCCAGCACAACCCTTCAGCGTACGGGCAGACTTTTACCCCACTCGACCACTTCGGCTACCTGGCGGAGATGTCTATGGCAAACGGCGTTTGCGCATCCCTCAACAAGTTTAGCGGGAATTTCCTGACGCTGCGCCGAAACTGCACGGTGCAAGGGGTGACCTGCAGCGCTATGTGTTGGTCCTTGCACGGTGAGGGGGCGGGGCGAGGGGGCGGGGCTTTCAGCACGGCGTGCGCGGCCTGTCAGCGGGGGGCGGGACCGGCTGGGGGGAGTGTGTGGGCGTGGTTGTCGCCGAGCTGCACGTGAGTCAGGAGGTGGCCGTGGGCGCGCGGACCATCAACCTTGGCCGCGCCGCCTGTGACCGCGTCTCCTGCCTGCACGAGTACTGCTGCTGCAGAATGGGCGGCCGCATTGGCGTGCTGTGATACTGCATTGGCAGACCTAGATTGGCGCCCAGCAACACATCCGCACCAAGTTTTTATTTGTTTTAGGTTGTCCATTTCAGCATTAATTATGTACCACCACTGCCCCTCCAAGAACACAAGCACCAACATTGACAGGATAAAGAGCACGAAGCAGACAGCGTTATCCATTTCTACCTTGGGCCTGTTTTCCAAGTTGGCCCCATTCATATCCTTATCTCACGTGGTCTACCACTGACTTTCTCACTAAGTGAATACCTGGACTTTGTAGGCCCTATCGACATGTGGCGAAAGCCACGCGCGGCCATTTTGAATAATAAATTGTACTTCCGTTTCATTGGAGGGTCGTGTCAAAGGCTAGCTTTCTTTATCCAGATTTCTTCAGAAAAAATTATTTTGGCTGCAAAGCTTCCAAAAGTAGAAGTCAAAGACCCCAAAGAGATAAGTCAGAGTCAAAGTGAGCTTTATCCTTGGACAGTTTGGATATTTTGGAATAATGCTGGTTTATTAGGTTAGAAATTTACTTTTGAAGTTTTGTTCTAACTTTGCTTGAATTTGATATGAACAGATCACTGTCACATCTTTTTATCCAAATACTGTGTTCAGTTTGGTCAGTTCTATGGCTTGGCCTTCTATTTTTTATTTTTAGATCGGATTCATGCCAACCTAAATTCCATAACCCACTTTCTTCGCGTGAGAGAGAAAGAGAGAGAGAGAGAGAGAGAGAGAGAGAGAGAGAGAGAGAGAGAGAGAGAGAGAGAGAGAGAGAGAGAGAGAGAGAGAGAGAGAGAGAGAGAGAGAGAGAGAGAGAGAGAGAGAGAGAGAGAGAGACACAGAGAGAGAGAGAGAGAGAGAGAGAGAGAGAGAGAGAGAGAGAGAAGCCTCATTGCTGCAGAGAAATAAAACAGGTTTGAGTTATGCATAGACTGTACTTATCATGACACCTTATGTGCTTCCCTACTTTTATCTTCTAGTTTAACGTCTTTGTGTCAGGCAACAGAGCTAGAGGAAAGTTAAAAAATTGAAAAAAGTAACAATAACACGAAAATGATTTAAGCTGTCTGCCATTGTATGCGACATTGAATTGGTGGTGGGAAGCTTTAGTCGCCTAGATTGGGAAAAATCGTTCCATTCCTTTGTAATTTCGTCTCTCGATTTGTTTGCTCATCTTCAATGCTTTAAAACGGCAGATGAGGACTAATGGATTTATACCATGCTACAGTTAACGATTTGTATTTGCATCATGGAATTAAATTCCAAGACGCCCATTATAAAAATAATTGAGGTAATTATTACAAAAAGAGGACGATAATGACAAAAATCATGAATATGTTGATAAAAAAGATAGTTGTCTATCATAAGAAGTAAGAAGTCCATCATATTTTGGTTCCCTTTGTTCTTTTTTGTTTCATAAAAATAGAAAGAGATAAAATTATATCACGTTCTTTCAAATACCACTGTTCCTACTTAAGTTGTTTCATCGTGTTTAAAATTGTTTGATGCTATTTTATTATGAGTTTTTTTTTTCTGTAAATGCATTTCTATTTGAATGGCACAATGGAAAAACCAGATATATCACCAATTTGGATAAATATTATTTTAGTTTTGCATCTTAGCTTACGAAGCGGGTATTTTCTTGCATCTCCAGAGAGTATTCAATTCAAAAACCGTTATTTTAGACTGAAAAGTTTCTAGGTAGTTCTTGCAGAAACTGATAAATAGAGAGCATTTTGAAACTTAAAATTGAATTATCTTGAAAGTTGTCAAATTGTCTGGTTTTCCATTGTGGTCTTCATTTGGTTTCAGTTGCTGCGATTTTTGTTGTATATCCATCTAATGTAAAATGGACTTTTCGTTAAAACCTCAAGAAGAAAATATTCAAACATTCATCTTTCAAGCGATTTAAGTTATGGCTTCTCTGTCCTAATGGTGTCCTTTTACTGTTCTTTCTGTGTGGAATGATACATTTAAAGGTCACTAAAAGCAAAGTGTTTAAATAACACCAATTGGGATACATTGTAAATGAATGGGGCGGAGATGGCTAAGAACTGTTTTAATATGAGCAAACAGACTAAGCACAAACTAAGTAACTGGCGATGAATTTTTATTTTCCACAGCTGATATAACGTCTTAACGCTTGCTAAAAAGTCATCATCCTGTTCTTATGCTTAACATACTGGCGATACCATTGTGCATTTTCTGAGTGGTAGGGGAAGCGGGTGCCCGCTTTTATTTTTTTTCTTGGCACATGTATTCGGAGGTTAGAACAAAGTGTCAGCAACATTTTGCCAGGTACAAGGTTTTACATTCAAATTGAACATTTTCAACAAAATATACCCTGTCTTTTGGCTGCCGATAGAAATCAATTACAAGACAGGCTAAAAGAACGGTCAGAAACTTTCTGTTGCTCTTTGGCGGCCGTGGAAATTATTACAAACAATGATAATAAGAGCGCCCAACTATCTCGACACTATCTGGAGGCTTAAGTGGGCGGTGGCTTGCTTGAAAACCGATCGCTTATCATTCAGTTTCCAATTGTACAACTCAGAAGTAGAAGTGCACATCATTGTTTGAGAGAATGATAGTTCTTATAATGACATTAACTGATAAAACTGATTGAATTCATAGAAGACTACCCCATCCGGCTTTCAACATTTACTTGATAAAAGTCTGAACTCTTATTGCGGCTGTACACGATACTGTCTCATGCAAAGAAAATCGAGATTGCTTAATTTCTTTGTGCTGCAAAGCACGATATTCTTTTTTTTTTTTATAAACGAATAAACAACTGATGGAGTCTTTCAAACTGATCAGCACTGATCTGTCATGATTTTTTTTTATAATTGGACGTAGTATGTTTCGAATTATGATACAAGCACCTAACTGTTTGACTAAATACGTCATTTTACTAAGAATAAAATTCGTGAACAATTTCTGAAACAGAAAATGAAAAAAAGACATTTCCCCTGATAATAGCATGTTCAACTTTGGTTCTGGAAAATTAAAATCCTATTAATTTGTCCGTAGATGTTCTTTTGTGTTGGTGTGAGTGTTTTGATATTGTTTTTATTTTGAAGTGACATACACTTTTATTATTTTTCAAAAATATGTGTACTGATTGTTATGCAATTTTATGTCTAGAATGAAATGATATCCATTGCTTTCAAATAAAATTTCCTTTGGTGTATTTGAGAAAAATGCCCTACAGTAATGAACTGTGTATCTTTCAAACAAGCCAGTTGTCTTTGTCTTTCATTGTAATGGGCATCAACGATAAAATATATTTCAACTACCAACAAAAAAAATTATCATATCCACGACTTCATCTCCTGGGGTTGGAATGAGAGGGGAGAATGTTGCACCGAGTCTGTCAAACTGCATGGGTTAAAACAAGTTATGATTAAATCTGTCTTGATTCGTTTAATGTTATCGTTTATGTTTTCTTTGTATATTTGTGACAGTAACACGTTATACAAATTGTACGTTTGGTGTATGTGTGTATGTGTGGGCGTGTGTGTATGTGTGTATGTGTGTGTGTGTGTGTGTGTGTGTGTGTGACCGCGCAATAAACTTCTGTAGCCTGCTGAATGGTCAGCAACCCATCAGTAAGACTGACCTGTTCAGTTTATTTTGCTCTAAATGTTATATTTCTTATATAATAAAGAAATAAAAGCAGAAAAATATTGCACAAGCAGCTTATTTCTTTAAACTATGCTGGAGTTTAGCTTTGAATGCAGCCATAGTGGCAACAAGAAAGGCTTTTGCCTCACTGCTTATTAACCGCTTTCAACAAAGAAAAGAAGACTGTAAAAATACAAGATAAACAGAAACACGATTTTGTCTTCCTCTCGTTATCCATGGATCGTTTATTAGATTTTAGATGTAAAGTGCATATCTTTGATTTAAACAGCTCGTTGTTAAAATATAATTTTCTTGCTTGCTAAAACAGTTGATGAATGGAATCTGCTGACATTAACCTCATGTCCGAAGGTGTGATTTAGTAGCAGTCCTCTTTATGCTTACAATCCTTACACGTTATGGACTGTTTCAAATAGCCTTATGCTTACGGTTCTTAGTTATCTCATTGATCTATGAATTGTAAATCACCAGTGTCATAAGAACACTCAACGTCAAACCGGGTCTCGACATAGAGAACATCTCCAGTCCCGAGGAACTCAAATGATGAGATTATGAAAAAAAATGTATGAAAAAAAAAACGTGCGGTTACTCAATGAGGCGCCAAAACACAAGCTCTAAAGCAGATCCAGATCAGCTGTATTCAACCAGTTATAGAGCACAACTCTTCAATATTTGCCACAGCATCATCACCACACTTTAAAAAGCTTGGCAAAGTGAAAAGTGCAGGTAATAGAATAATCACTAGAGGCATTAATGATACACACATGACATAAATGGAAAGTTTTGCTGGTATGCACAATCTTGTTTCACAAGATGAAAACTATAAACGTTTGCAGCGTCGTTCAATGCACACTAAAATATCAAAACTAAATTCCTATCGCATCAAAAGATCTAGTTTTAAGAGAGTCAATGTCAGATAGTCATGCCAACATCCTGACCCAAAAAGTAGGCGAAATTGAGCTTTTAAATCTAACTTTATCATACAGTTTCTCCCCCAAATATTCGAAATATTCACAAAAATTCTAACGGTCCAAAAACATATGGAAGCAGATTCTATCCTGAAATCCAAAGCTCCGGAGTATGTACATTGCACCCTCTGTACTGATGGTTCGGCTTAAAGTGCAACCAGAAGTGGAAGCTCAGGAACTGTAATTAAAACTTGTAGGCAACGACACATTCCGTAGCCCTGAAGTGGATTCCAGCTCACTGTGGCCTACTTGGAAAGGGTACAGCTGACATTTAGGGCTCTTCAAAAGTTAACCATCGACAAAAATATCATTCCAAAAAACTAAAACACTTTTCAAGAACAACATAGCCAATTTAAAACCAGACCGAACCTTTGGTATTTGAAAGAAAACATAGCTTATCCCCCACGATGTCAGCACATCACAATATTTTACTCAGAAGAGAACATTGTCAACTAAATGCACATAATCATGTACAGTCAAAGATCAGGAGCACTCCTTTCTGTGAATGCGGAGACATCCCTCAAACTCCATAACAAGTGCTCATGGCATGCCCCTCTTATTCCCAGCTAAGGAAAATAATATGGTCCTCAAAAAGTATGGTGTGCCCTGGAAACCTTACAATATTAATACTAAAAAGTCGGTTAAAACCACGTAGGAATTTTCATGATCTAAAATAAAAATATAACTCGGAGTTTCCGGGTGTTGTATGAAACCGAAAGTAGACTGTTTGTTTATTATGGAAACCGCAAATTGCACTAGGCATCCGATTTAACACAGTTGCTTGAATAAGACTTAAATTATAATCAAAAGGTCTTAATTGGGAACCTGCAGCAGCGATTCTCGTTATGAAGACGAACCATACTTTAGTTCTCAACCCAAAATTCAAGTCAAAACCTGAACCATGTAAATCCAGAGAGTGGCTCAGAATGTCCATGCGACCCCACAGTTCCCTCAACCCCAATAAGATCTCGGATAATCATTACGCCTGTTCAAAAGTAAATCAATAAGGTACGAAGTAATAAGTATACAGTTTTATCCATAAATATTCTAGACAATATCATTTAACGCACTGTAGACCCATGACCATATGATAGGTCTGCACATCTACACAATAGAGTTTGTCTATGTACGTAGTACGACCTACATCTTTACAAGATTTGTACACATCTACGTATATTTTATACAGTCCTGATTTGGCCCCGTCTGACTTTTTCTTATTTCCTTTGCTGAAGAAACATCTCAAAGGAAATCACTATGAAACCGAAGCAGAAGTTGAGGCGGATGTCCGCTCTTGGTGCCGATCCCAGACACCAGAATTCTTCGCCGACGGCATGCGAAAACTTGTACAACGCTGGCGCCTCTGTATTGAACGCGATGGTGACTATGTTGAAAAATGATAGTTCATCAGATAGGGGAGACTCTAAGCTTTCATTTGATGTGTAACTTGCTTCTGTAGTCCTTCAAATAAAAAAGTTATTCAAAAACGGCCCTTATTTATCAGCCTGCCCTCGTAGTGATAGTAACATTATACTGCACTAAGCTATGTCGTGTGAGAACCTCAGTGTTAGCCAGGACTGAAAATTATACTGCACTGACTCCGACCCAAACAATAGTTTCAAAAAAGCGCCACCCAGCGCAGAGTTCGAACCCAGATCTCCTGCTAATGAAGCCGACATTATAATCCCATTGCTACCACGCTCCACCACGACTAATGTAACTTTAAAAAAAGGTTTAAAAGAAATCTAGATTTATTAATGATCTAGGTCCTGAATACAATGTCGTATTAAGCTTACGGCTTGTCGTAAGATGTCTTATTCGCAAACTTAAGACGAGTCGTACGCTTATAGTGCAGTATAATGTTACTGTCACGTCCTGGTGTCCCTCTCTGAAGTTCTGACACGACATAGCTTAGTGCAGTATAATGTTACTGTCACGTCCTGGTGTCCCTCTCTGAAGTTCTGACATGACATAGCTTAGTGCAGTTAATGTCAATTCCTGAGTGGGTATCCCTGAAGTTCTCACGCCACATAGTTTAGTTGCTGACGATCAACGTTATGAAACCCCCATTCAACTAGCCTAAATCTAGCCATGCCTAAATGCTACTTTATAACTCTGCCTTAAGCAAATGAATAGATTTTTTTCTTTGGGTAAAACGACATGTAAAAAATGGAACACCAGTATAAAAGCTGACAATCTTAGCACATTAACTAGACATAGCTTAGTGCAGTTAATGTCAATTCCTGAGTGGGTATCCCTGAAGTTCTCACGAACATAGTTTAGTTGCTGACGATCAACGTTATGAAACCCCCATTCACCTAGCCTCAATCTAGCCATGCCTAAATGCTACTTTATAACTCTGCCTTAAGCAAATGAATAGATTTTTTTCTTTGGGTAAAACGACATGTAAAAAATGGAACACCAGTATAAAAGCTGACAATCTTAGCACATTAACTATATTAATGCATTGTTATACAAAGTATTCAGTTTTCCGGTGTTTAATTTGTTTTCAGTTGTGAACGTGCTGGTTTTTATTTTAACATTATACTGTCATTAAAAAGTGTATAGCGTGAAGAAGGAAAATAAACACCTCTGCTCACTTTGAGACAGGATGATTCACACTGTATTGTAGAGCAGACCAGTTGTTCTTCGTGTTGTCAAACCTCAACAGAGGCACTGCCAAACCATTCTAGTTGTGCCCATTTTACTTTGAAATCGCTATCTTTGGAAATTCAAAATCAACTCTTCGGCCACAATAAATTATTGGCGACTTCGATGCTGTAAATTTTATCACTTGAGTGGTGCTTCACCTATGGGTGGATGGTAATACTAAAATAATTATCTACCACAAGTGGCAAACAACTTGGCGGGCCTATTATTTTAACCACGTCATTATGAACTTTTGTTTTTACCTTAATCTCAGTTCTAGGGAAACTACAGTTTAGGGAAAACACATAACGATAACACTGGAGAAACCTGGATCGCTAGATATTTGTAGGAAATAATTTGTGCCAATTAGAAGCGGGAATCATATAACATCAATACTATTATTTCATTATAAAAAAATCTCAACATAATTATAACGCAACAATGTAAAATTCCGAAGGTACATATGTACTCACTAAAGCCCTACCTTTTTTATCTGTAGGAATTCCCTTACAACTAACATAATCAATTTCTAGCTAAATGATGTATACATCTAGATTTAGCTTTAAGATAACTATCTCAATTATAGATCTAGATCTAAAGCCTAAATCAAACTGAAAATGTAAAAGTGCTCACTGTCTAAAAATGTCCATCTACTTTCTGGTGCACAAGGAGGAGAAAACTAATTTGGGTGACAATGTTAGCAATACATGTATACAAGAGAGAGAGAGAGAGAGAGAGAGAGAGAGAGAGAGAGAGACAGACAGAGAGACAGACAGACAGACAGACAGACAGACAGACAGACAGACAGAGAGAGAGATAGAGAGAGAGAGAGAAAAAAAGGAAGGGGTCATAACATTTCCAAAATTCAAATCTGAATCTGGGGGGGGGGCTAACGAACTTGAGTTTTCTCATCCCGGGGGTGAATTGGGCGCCTATAAATCTCTAGTTACCCCACACATATTATTTTTAAAATATAGATATCATGTGTTGTTTCTTTGCCCTCGACACAGTCATACTGAGTGGGGGCTATATTTAGTCCGGTTTTTTTGTTTGCTCTGGACCCTCGTCATTATTACACGGTATATAATTTTTTTTATAGGTTTGGCTTACCATTTTGAAACAGTCGTTCTATTTTATTTACATTCTGTGATCCCTTGTTTTTTTTTTTTTGGGTAGGCTTTGGTTAATAGGAGGATTAAATTAATTTTTTTTGTGTTAGATGTTTCCAGTGTGGGTGTATTTTTCTATTTTAAAAAGGTGCCTAGCGTGATGCAAACATTTTCAATAATATCTGACGTTACTGTCAGTTTTTATTTATTGTTTATCCCGGTGATTTTTTGGTTTTCCGTTGAGCAACAGTGTGTGTGCCATTTGCAAACAATGTTCACGCACACACAGAATGAGGAGTAACAACAATGGATATAAATTTTATAAATAATGTATATTTGGGATGTTGGTAGCAAATTAAAAAAAATCTGGGTAGAAAAAAATATAATATGTCTGAATCTTTAGTCACTTTAAATGAATTATCATACGTATTTTCCTATTTTTTATATATGATATAATACAAGTTAGAACAAAATAGAACACACGTTAAACAGTACAAACAAAAAAATAGTGAAAGTAATGGGCGGGAACCTTTTTTCATTATCCGATTCTTCTGATTTTCATCTCTGAAAACGAAACAGCGTCCCTGCCAGAAAAGATGTTCCATCGAGGCCCCTTGTCGAGACCTGCCTTCCACTGCCCGTTTAGGTTTGACTGATGACATGCTTTATACCACCAAGCTCCAGTGCACATAAAGGCGCAGTTTTGGGAATGAGAATCGTTGTCCCGATCAAATGTAGTAAATTTTGAACCGTTGTGATACGACAGTGAATCTCCCCCGGTGCCTTGGTAAGATCCCAACGTAAGAGTGTAGTTATGGAACTCGTCCGCTATAGCAAACCTGTCGTACTGAGCAAAAGCTGCCTTTCCGTTGTACTTTAAGTCTACCCTCAGTTCATAGAGACCGCTGCTGGTGATGGCGTGGATGTTGTCATTGCCGAGCCAAAAGTCATCATCCAAGGCTCCAAAGCCTTTTTTGTAGTCGGCCCAGTTGCGGTAAAAGTCCACGTTCCCAGTGGTGCGACGTTGGATGATGATCCACCCGCCGGCGTCGGTGACAGTGTCACACAGGTATGGGACAGCCGGTATGTCACCGGCGCCGGGCCTGATCACAGGGTAGGGGTACGGTGCTACGGTCTGTAGAGAGCTCGTTCCTTTTTTGCAGGTTTCTGTCACTACAGAGGCCACTTTCCTGGCATCACTGATGTTCCTAGCGTTCGCAGTGTCGTCGAGACATGATATCGTGCCATTGAGACCCTCATAGATGCTAGAAATAACCTCTGTCAGTTTGTCGCTTATACTCTCTTCAAACCTACTCAGTTGGTCCCATGCGTTAGACTTCAGGTTTTCAGTGAGATTACTGATCAAGGAATCTTCTAGATGTCCTTTTAAACACGGTTGATCATTTTCATTTTCTTTTAAGAGAAGCTTAGACTGTGTGCAATGGCAGTTCCGATAGTTGATGTCAACGAAGCTATATTGTTGTTAATTTTTATTTCGTTAGAAGCTGTTTTATCTTCCAGTGCCCTGAATTTATCTCCTAAACGGTCAATTTTATCTTCAATTCTGTTTTCCAGATTTCTCAAGTCACCATTTAGGCTTTTCTCAACGCAGCCACCTTGTCTTCGACGCCACTCAGTCTGTTACGGAAGTCGTCCATCGCACTCCTCATGAGTTGCATGTTTGTGTTAAGATCTTGTGCCAGGTCGACAAGATGCATGACCACTGCTGGAGTCCAGCCTTGCCCACCTGCCGAGTGTGAAGCTGAGCTGGAAGGCTGCTGCAGCAGGTGCGATGTTCTCACGAGCTCCCTGCCCTGGGCGTCCACTGCCACGAGCTGACAAGTAAACTCCGCCCGGCAGTCTTCCTGTTTAAAGAGCTCCAGCCTTATGCTTGTGGTATAGTTCTCCAGCCGGCCGTCTACTTTGATAGCGTTGGCCACACGGGACAGTATGGGCTGTTGAGAGTTGACTGACGCCACGAGGAAAGGTTTCCTACTGTCTCTTTGAGTCCCTGGTCTATCTGGGTCAGTTTTGTATATAGCCATTTAGTGACGCTGCTCACGGGCGTACTGTAGTTGTCACCATCTATCTGGGGACTAGCAGTGGTGCTGGAACTATCGTGGCTTGACTGTACACAGCTTAAGACACCACACGCGGGGCGTCCACCGTATGGTGATATCATGTCCTGGTCCAATTTAAACTGGAGACCTGAAAAAAAAGTTTAGAAAGGCGTAAATTCTGGAAATGCGCACTAGCATCAATAGAAAAGCCGTCAGTTTTAGGACCATCCATAGGTTACCTGTGATTGACCAACAGAATAGAGTCTATAAAATAGCCACGTAGCTACATGTCACCAGCCCATTTTGAAAATGGTTTGAAAATTCATAAATTAAAGGTTATCTTTTGACAGTTTTGTTGTTGTTGTTGTTGTTGTTGTTGTTGTTGTTGTTGTTGTTGTTGTTGTTGTTGTTGTTGTTGTTGTTGTTGTTGTTGTTAATGTTGCTTTTTTTCAAACCATCTTTTTGTCAATTTTTTTCTCCATTAAAGAAAGAACACAACATTGAGAAAATTCTATGGTTTTTGTATTGTTGAATTTATTCTGTTGCCCTTTGTTATAGGTTTGTTTAAATTGTGTCGATGATGACTGTATTCTTACAAAAGAAGAAACTATCAAGAAGCCCTGTTTGCTTAAAGTCGCTAACACTTATCATGTAATTTAGCTTATGATCGTCAAATTTTGAAATTGGTTTATAATACTGTTACAGGTTTTGCAATTATTTTGAAGTTGGCGTATGTTAATTTCACAATTAAAAAAGCATCCTAACAACACATTGTACTTGAAAGTTTGTGCTCTTTTGAAAATAAGTTATCAAATACATTAGGTCTTGATTTTCAGGAAAAGAGATGTTAATTTATAGTATATCTGAAGGTAAGAGGGCATTTTGGAAATGGCAGGAAAGCAACATTAAAAAAAATTGCGATGGTTTTCTATTCTGCTACGTTGAGAAGAAAAATTAAAGAGTTTTCCAAGCCAATTGCAGCAGCAGTTACGACGCTGGAGTTCTTTTGAAATTAAGTTAATTTTTGTTTACTTTTGTAATCATTGGAGCGGCTGCGGTTTTGACGTTTCCTTGTTTCTGATCCCCTAAGAAGAGAACATCACCATGTAAGCTCACTCTTCTTGGGTCTTTGGGGAAGGGAGTGGGGGTCGCAACAAAGGCGGCAATTTTCAGATTATCTTTGATCGCAAGAGATTTAAAATAAACCAAGAGCAAGTGGGAAGTTGTTAGGGGACAGCCTAAGCTTTTGGTTGGTAGAGGAATGTAGTCCAGGGATGAATAAATGGAGAAAGTAAAAAAAAAACTATTTCCCTTGGATGGCTTTTACCGTGCAGGTAATTGATGACAACATTGTTAGGAAATGTCTAACGTCTACTTTTTGATGTTACTCATTTTTTATACGCCCGTTTCATTTTCTGTCGTTGGGAATTCACCAATCTTAACTTACTCAGTATCAATATATTTTCAATATATGGCCATTTCCATCTTAGAGTATTTGCTGTTTTCTAACATCTTTTATGTATTAAATCATATTATTTTTCATACCTTTCTTCTCTAAATTATATATTTTTCCACTGGTCTTTTTGTTGTCATCGCGTGTGTTTTGTTAGCCTTTTGTTATAGATTTATTGTTGTTGAGTTGGTTTAACGTCTAACGTCAGCACTATATAGGCTATATTGTGGACGTGTCCCAAGACTGACGTCTGACAATTTTATAAGCTACCACACACGAGACAGGGCGGGGATATTATGACTCAGCCGGTCATATTAAACTGACACCGATCCACCCAGTGCGGAGCGAAAATGCCTGGGCTCGAACCCATATATTGTGCGCTGGAAGCCGATGTTCTAACCCAGGGCCACCGCGCCCCCTGGTTACAGATAAATAGTAACAGATTAAGGAAACCAGTCTTTAATTTCACTATATTTTATCTGCAGAGTCTGCAACATGTTTTGATATCCACCACAATTTAATGTGTGCTGTATCTGGGTTAACTTCCAGCTTAATTTTTAGTGATATGTAGAAGTGAACTAACCACTCAATATAAACAACTGTTTTTAAAAAGAACTTGGGCTGTGAATGCTATAGATTTCAATGGTGACTAGGCCAGCTGCCATTTATTATAAATAAAGCATTTCGTCGACAATTAAATGGCGGTTTGTCGAACTGATCAAAATAAAATAAATATTTTTAGATAAAACCATTGTTTCTGGCAAATAAAAGGCAAAATGTTTATCTCATTACTCTGCGAAAAAGATTTCCATATGCGAATGATTTACGGTACGAGAAATACTGGTTAGGCCTAAGTCCAAATTGAAAGTTGGAAGTGGGGCGTTTAACGACCAAAACTATAAAGCCGTCTTTTCAGAAATCTTCGTGCTCTTTTCTGAAATTAATAGACACTTTTCAAATTAAATTTAAAAATACAAAATCTAGACTAGACCTAAATCTAGAGTAGAGATCTCAATCTAGCCTATAAATTTTAGAGCTAGACCAAGAAAGAATCTACCTTCTCTAAATCGAGCTTCTAGGTATTTAGATCTAGACCCTAGATTATGATTTCCATAATTTTTTCCAGAAAGCTTCGTGCTCTTTTCTAAAACCAACAGACAAATTTCAAATTAAATTTAAAAATACAAAATCTAGACTAGACCTAAATCTAGAGTAGAGATCTCAATCTAGACCAAGAAAGATTAGATATAGCCTATAGATTTTAGACATAGACCGAGAAAGAATCTAGCTTCTCTAAATCGAGCTTCTAGGTATTTAGATATAGACCCTAGCATATGATTCTAATATATTCAAGCCAGAGAACGACAACACCACTGTCAATCTTGTTTATCGTGAGATCTTGACAAATTAAGGTAAGATTAAGTTTTCAATCCCATTCGTAGAAGGGTACCTAAACTAGTTATACTAACCAGTAATTTAATCGGTTGTGTAGATTTATTTTAGAAGGACTGTTTAAATGTTGTGGTCCTAGATAACAAAAAACTCTTTAAAATTCATGAAACATTCTATGGTAATAAGACATGCTTGATGTTGACATTAAGTTTTAATACAGGTTAAACCATACATTAAAAGATTTTAGAGTTTTTAATTCTCTAAAGCGCTTCCCTGAAACGTTTATTGTATTTTAAGTTTTATCCATTTCGAATTTGCATTATTGCTTTTTATGGTTTTTAATGTAAGAAACATTCTCACAAAGAATAAGTTTGCATGAAAACTTTCACCATTTTTCTTAAATTCTCACGAATGTAACTAAAAACACACACAAAAAAACAAGTCTTACCACGACTTTCCTGGAGCAAACAAAGTGCCACAACAAAGAAAAGTCTTTGCTTCATACTGTGGGATACACCTCTGTCAAATTACAAACATGAAATCTGTCAACTTTTTGCTGGCAACAAAACAATACAATTTTACGCAGTTTAATTTTATGCCTATGTGTTATAAATCTTTTTTTTACTTAGAAGGAGCTTCAATTTTATAGGAGCTGAATACGGTTTGTAATCCGGTTGATGCATGCTGCATGATAAAAAGCTACTTAGATATACAGGCAAAAAACGAATGTTTCCTCAAAAACAGGGTTTGACGTCAATTAAAAAAGACTTTGGTTTGTCATATCTCTATCTATCTTTCGTTAAATCTACCCCTCCCCCCCCTCTCTCTCTCTCTCTCTCTCTCACTTTCTGATAATTTTGCTCCCTTAATTTACACATTATCGATAAAGCGACCATGTCATTTATAAATCTGATAACCTAAATCAATGATAAATGTTTTTTTTATTGTTTTGCCCACTATATTATCTTGATTAAGTGGAATACGCATCCCATACAAGTGTCACCTGAAGTAGTGTCAAACCTCAACAGAGGCACTGCCAAACCATTCTAGTTGTGCCCATTTTACTTTGAAATCGCTATCTTTGGAAATTCAAAATCAACTCTTCGGCCACAATAAATTATTGGCGACTTCGATGCTGTAAATTTTATCACTTGAGTGGTGCTTCACCTATGGGTGGATGGTAATACTAAAATAATTATCTACCACAAGTGGCAAACAACTTGGCGGGCCTATTATTTTAACCACGTCATTATGAACTTTTGTTTTTACCTTAATCTCAGTTCTAGGGAAACTACAGTTTAGGGAAACACATAAAGATAACACTGGAAAAACCTGGATCGCTAGATATCTGTAGCAAATAATTCGTGCCAATTAGAAGCGGGAATCATATAACACCAATACTATTATTCATAATAAAAAAAATCTCAACATAATTATAACGCAACAATGTAAAATTCCGAAGGTACACATGTACTCACCAAAGCCCTACCTTTTTTTTAATCTGTAGGCCTACAGCTCAGAATAGACATTGTTGGTGGTGGTGTTTATTTCTTTCCTTTACATGAATTTTTTCATTTTGTGTGTTTGGCAGTAAAGTCGAACATTCCCTGACAACTAACCTAGTCCATTTCTAGCTAACTAAAGCCTAAATCAAACTGAAAATTTGAGAATTCTCACTATCTAAAAATGTCCATCTACTTTCGGGTGCACAAGAAGGAGAAAAGTAAATTTATTGGGTGACAAATATATTGATACTTGTATACAAAAGAGAGAGAGAGAGAGAGAGAGAGAGAGAGAGAGAGAGAGAGAGAGAGACAGACAGACAGACAGACAGAGAGAGAGAGATAGAGAGAGAGAGAGAAAAAAAGGAAGGGGTCATAACATTTCCAAAATTCAAATCTGAATCTGGGGAGGGGGGCTAACGAACTTGAGTTTTCTCATCCCGGGGGTGAATTGGGCGCCTATAAATCTCTAGTTACCCCACACATATTATTTTTAAAATATAGATATTATGTGTTGTTTCTTTGCCCTCGACACAGTCATACTGATTGGGGGCTATATTTAGTCCGGTTTTTTTTTTTGCTCTGGGCCCTCGTCATTATTACACGGTATATAATTTTTTTTTTTATAGGTTTGGCTTACCATTTTGAAACAATCGTTCTATTTTATTTACATTCTGTGGTCACTTGTTTTTTGTTTTTTTTGGGTAGGCTTTGGTTAATAGGAAGATTAAATTTTTTTGTGTTAGATGTTTCCAGTGTGGGTGTATTTTTTATTTTAAAAAGGTGCGCAGCGTGATGCAAAAATGTTCAATAATAAATTGACTTTTACTGTCATTTTTTGTTTATCCCGGTGATTTTTTGGTTTTGCGTTGAGCAACTCTGTGTGTGCCATTTGCAAACAATGTTTACGCACACACAAAGAATGAGAAGTAACAACAATGGATATAACTTTTATAAATAATGTATATTTGGTCTGGGTAGAAAAAATATGTCTGAATCTTTAGTCACTTTCAAGGAATTATACGGTTTGTAATCCGGTTGATGCATGCTGCATGATAAAAAGCTACTTAGATAACAGGCAAAAAACGAATGTTTCCTCAAAAACAGGGTTTGACGTCAATTAAAAAAGACTTTGGTTTGTCATATCTCTATCTATCTTTCGTTAAATCTACCCCTCCACCCCCCCTCTCTCTCTCTCTCTCTCTCTCACTTTCTGATAATTTTGCTCCCTTAATTTACACATTATCGATAAAGCGACCATGTCATTTATAAATCTGATAACCTAAATCAATGATAAATGTTTTTTTTTATTGTTTTGCCCACTATATTATCTTGATTAAGTGGAATACGCATCCCATACAAGTGTCACCTGAAGTAGTGTCAAACCTCAACAGAGGCACTGCCAAACCATTCTAGTTGTGCCCATTTTACTTTGAAATCGCTATCTTTGGAAATTCAAAATCAACTCTTCGGCCACAATAAATTATTGGCGACTTCGATGCTGTAAATTTTATCATTTGAGTGGTCCTTCACCTATGGGTGGATGGTAATACTAAAATAATTATCTACCACAAGTGGCAAACAACTTGGCGGGCCTATTATTTTAACCACGTCATTATGAACTTTTGTTTTTACCTTAATCTCAGTTCTAGGGAAACTACAGTTTATGGAAAGCACATAAAGATAACACTGGAAAAACCTGGATCGCTAGATATTTGTAGCAAATAATTCGTGTCAATTAGAAGCGGAAATCATATAACACCAATACTATTATTCATAATAAAAAAAATCTCAACATAATTATAACGCAACAATGTAAAATTCCGAAGGTACACATGTACTCACCAAAGCCCTACCTTTTTTTTAATCTGTAGGCCTACAGCTCAGAATAGACATTGTTGGTGGTGGTGTTTATTTCTTTCCTTTACATGAATTTTTTCATTTTGTGTGTTTGGCAGTAAAGTCGAACATTCCCTGACAACTAACCTAGTCCATTTCTAGCTAACTAAAGCCTAAATCAAACTGAAAATTTGAGAATTCTCACTATCTAAAAATGTCCATCTACTTTCGGGTGCACAAGAAGGAGAAAAGTAAATTTATTGGGTGACAAATATATTGATACTTGTATACAAAAGAGAGAGAGAGAGAGAGAGAGAGAGAGAGAGAGAGAGAGAGAGAGAGAGAGAGAGAGAGAGAGAGGGAGATAACATAAAAAAACCAAAGGGGGGGGGGGGGGGGCTAACGAACTTCAGTTTTCTCATCCCGGGGGTGAATTGGGCGCCTATAAATCTCTAGTTACCCCACACATATTATTTTTAAAATATAGATATCATGTGTTGTTTCTTTGCCCTCGACACAGTCATACTGAGTGGGGGCTATATTTAGTCCGGTTTTTTTGTTTGCTCTGGACCCTCGTCATTATTACACGGTATATAATTTTTTTATAGGTTTGGCTTACCATTTTGAAACAATCGTTCTATTTTATTTACATTCTGTGGTCACTTGTTGTTTTTTTTTTTGGGTAGGCTTTGGTTAATAGGAAGATTAAATTTTTTTGTGTTAGATGTTTCCAGTGTGGGTGTATTTTTTATTTTAAAAAGGTGCGCAGCGTGATGCAAAAATGTTCAATAATAAATTGACTTTTACTGTCATTTTTTGTTTATCCCGGTGATTTTTTGGTTTTGCGTTGAGCAACACTATGTGTGCCATTTTGCAAACAATGTTTACGCACACACAAAGAATGAGAAGTAACAACAATGGATATAACTTTTATAAATAATGTATATTTGGTCTGGGTAGAAAAAATATGTCTGAATCTTTAGTCACTTTCAAGGGATGATCATAGTTTATGTATTTTTCTATTCTTCATATATGATATAATACAAGTTAGAACAAAATAGAACACACGTTAAACAGAACAAACAAAAAACAAAAAAATAGTGAAAGTAATGGGCGGGAACCTTTTTTCATTATCCGATTCTTCTGATTTTCATCTCTGAAAACGAAACAGCGTCCCTGCCAGAAAAGGTGGACCATCGAGGCCCCTTGTCGAGACCTGCCTTCCACTGCCCGTTGAGGTTTGACTGATGACACGCTTTATACCACCAAGCTCCAGTGTACATAAAGGCGCAGTTTTGGGAATGAGAATCGTTGTCCCGATCAAGTGTACTAAATTTTGAACCGTTGTGATAAGACAGTGAATCTCCCCCGGTGCCTTGGTAAGACCCCAACGTAAGAGTGTAGTTATGGAACTCGTCCGCTATAGCAAACCTTTCGTACTGAGCAAAATCTGCCTTTCCGTTGTACTTTAAGTCTACTCTCAGTTCATAGAGACCACTGCTGGTGATGGCGTGGATGTTGTCATTGCCGAGCCAAAAGTCATCATCCAAGGCTCCAAAGCCTTTCTTGTAGTCGGCCCAGTTGCGGTAAAAGTCCACGTTCCCAGTGGTGCGACGTTGGATGATGATCCACCCGCCGGCGTCGGTGACAGTGTCACACAGGTATGGGACAGCCGGTATGTCACCGGCGCCGGGCCTGATCACAGGGTAGGGGTACGGTGCTACGGTCTGTAGAGAGCTCGTTCCTTTTTTGCAGGTTTCTGCCACTACAGAGGCCTCTTTCCTGGCATCACTGATGTTCCTAGCGTTCGCGGTGTCGTCGAGACATGATATCGTGCCATTGAGACCCTCATAGATGCTAGAAATAACCTCAGTCAACTCTCAACAGCCCATACTGTCCCGTGTGGCCAACGCTATCAAAGTAGACGGCCGGCTGGAGAACTATACCACAAGCATAAGGCTGGAGCTCTTTAAACAAGAAGACTGCCGGGCGGAGTTTACTTGTCAGCTCGTGGCAGTGGACGCCCAGGGCAGGGAGCTCGTGAGAACATCGCACCTGCTGCAGCAGCCTTCCAGCTCAGCTTCAGACTCGGCAGGTGGGCAAGGCTGGACTCCAGCAGTGGTCATGCATCTTGTCGACCTGGCACAAGATCTTAACACAAACATGCAACTCATGAGGAGTGCGATGGACGACTTCCGTAATAGACTGAGTGGCGTCGAAGACAAGGTGGCTGCGTCTGAGAAAAGCCTATATGGTGACTTGAGAAATCTGGAAAACAGAATCGAAGACAAAATTGACCGTTTAGGAGATAAATTCAGGGCACTGGAAGATAAAACAGCTTCTAACGAGATAAAAATTAACAACAATTTAGCTTCGTTGACAACAACTATCGGAACTGCCATTGCACACAGTCCTAAGCTTCTCTTAAAAGAAAATGAAGTTGACTGACGCCACGAGGAAAGGTTTCCTACTGTCTTTTTGAGTCCCTGGTCTATCTGGGTCAGTTTTGTATATAGCCATTTTAGTGACGCTGCTCACGGGCGTACTGTAGTTGTCACCATCTATCTGGGGACTAGCAGTGGTGCTGGAACTATCATGGCTTGACTGTACACAGCTTAAGACACCACCTGGAGGTGACATCATGTCCCGTTCCCAGGTAAACTGGAGACCTAAAAAAGGTTAGAAGTTAAGTTAGAAATCTTTGAAATCTAATAATTTTCAGGAATGTCCGTAAAATACTTTAATTTACCAAGGGAACACAGAGTATTGAATGTTTGTTGTGTATTACAATTACATCGACTAATAGTTAACCAACTTGACTTTATGCAACGAATTGTAGCTGCAGATCCTCAAATCCCAGTAAAACTAGGTAAACTTTGCGAAGAAACATTTTTTCCTTATACCAGATGTAAACCGGCTGAACTCACAGGAGTGAAATATGGATACCACTGAATGGAAAGCTGATAATTTTGGGATGTGTGAATAGTGACAATAATATTACTTCAGAAGTGAAAAACAGTCAGCAACCAAACTTTCTTAAACAAAGTGATAACTATGCAGCTATAGGTCGACAGCTCTTTTATTTACCTTTGTAATGACTTTAAGAATCATATATTGGACAATAACTTTAACCAGTTTTGGTTCTTCAATTTCTAAAAAAAATCATACATTATAGTTGAATCTTACACTGTTTCTTTGAAAGCTATTGTTTTATTTTCTTAGCATTGCATTTGTCTATTGATTTGTATTACATCGAATGTTTTTTTTATTTGAAATTTTTTTTTAAATTTAGAAAGGAGGTACATAACAATGAACAAAACATATGCACATCAAAGTGCTTTGCCTCTTTCATTTGAATTTGTTACATCAAACTTTTAAACTACGTTTATTAGAGTTCATAAGGATAACTGAATGCATTTAATACATTCGCAATATTTTTAAACTATTAGGAATTATAACAAAAAAATCTCACCCCGACTTTCCTGGAGCAAACAAAGTGCCACAACGAAGAAAAGTCTTTGGCTCATCATGTGGGATACGCCTCTGTGAAATTACAAACATGAAATGTGTACGGTTTTTTTGCTTTGCACTGGTCTAGCAACTAAACAGTAGTTTTACGCACTATCGTTTATCCCAAACAATAGTTTTACATACTATCAGACTACCCCTGTACTAATACATGCATCGTGAGAGTCTAGATTTAAGTAGACGGAGCCTCAGTTTTATAGAATCTCGACGTGCTGTGTGGTCCGATTGATCATGTGACATGATGAAGAGCCTCAGATAGAGAAAACAAACTGTCCGTCTCATAAAACAAGGTTTGAGCTCAATAAAAAAGAACTTTGGTTTGACATTTATTTTGCTACGTTTAGATTTTTCCAAAGAAATACTGAGATTGATCACACAGTATTAGATTGGGTAACTGAATCATCCGTTTAAGCGCAGGAATTTTTGAAATTTTAAGTAAATTTTCACGGTCCACTAGTGTTAAATACTTTGGTGAACTTATTTATTTCTATCTGTTTGTCCCTCTTTCTCCCGCTTTCTCTCTCTCTCTCTCTCTCTCTCTCTCTCTCTCTCTCTCTCTCTCCCTCTCAATGTCGCCATACAATTTTACTCCTTCACATTATCAAAAAGTCGGTCATGTAAATCGTAACAATGGTCCATTAAATTGATAATAGATGCTTTTCTTTATTTTACCTACAATATCTTGATAGGCATCAAAGTAAAGTGTCACAAGAATTATCATCAAACCTCATCAAAGGCACTCCTAAAGCATTCTCTTTGAGCCTACTTTTCTTTTGAAATCACTATCTCTTACATTTCGCAATCTTTGGAGACTGGAAGTCAACTCAATGGCGACAACTATCGACTTTGATGATGTGCCCTGTATCACATAAGTGATACTTTACCTGTCGGTGAATGGTAATACTTAAATAATTGTCAATATGTCAAACAGCTTGGCGGAGCTAAGGTTATTATCCGGCAATTTTCAAATATTGTTTTTACATTAATCTTATGTGTAGTGAAACTACAGAACAACCTAAGCACGAAAAGATAACACTGAAAATACCTGATTTACTTCATATTGTCTTGGATTCTCTTCGTGTTGATTTGAAACACAAACCATTTTTAAAAGTATATTATATACCAAAGCTGTCTCAAATGAAGTCGAATTTTTCAAATTTGTTAATGATATTTTCCATCGCTAATGAAAAGATGCACAAACTTCGAATATTGTTTTGAAGATGATGATGATGATGATGATGATGATGATGATGATGATGATGATGATGATGATGATGATGATGATGATGATGATGATGATGA
>RQTK01000234.1:73369-95618 GCA_003991915.1 Elysia chlorotica | reverse complement strand
CCTTGCAAAAGAAACAAAAGACAAAGAAGCAGCAAGTGGGAAACTTTTTATGCAGCAAAGACGAAGGGGCTGCACCTAATCAATCAGTGGTTCAAGGGATACAACTCTAAATAAGCAAGCCACTTAAGATAATATTTGAATAATCCCCTTCTATAACATTATGCTCTTTAAATTTCCAAAGATGATATACCCACTTGAATAACATCTTTTACGAAACCAATACAAGTTACCTCAAATAGAGCTTGGCGTTTTCTCCGAAAAAATGCTGGATGTGGTACGGTATAAAAGACGTGGTGCAGAAGAAAAATCAGACATTGTTAAATGACATAATTATTATTTATACTAGATGTGTGGACTTTTTTTAGGCAAAAGGCTTTAAATCACTTCAAATTTTGTAGGATACCTGATATATAGTGGTAAGATGCACATCTATAAAAAGAAGTGTTAAGTGCCTCACAGAGGCAGCATGGAGGATTTTTGAAATGCCACTTACTGAACAGTATCCGCCTGTTATTCACGTATAAATCCATTTGCTAATTTTTCATAGAGTGCCTTTATGGATGCTTTGCCATGACCATCAATAAGGCACAGAAACAAACTTTGTTGTCCATCGGACTAGATCTACAACAGCCAGTCTTTTCCCATCGGATTCTCTATATTGCGCTGTCCAGAAACGGAGAGCGAGACAACATTTCTTACCTGTGCTCACCGCATTCATCAATAACAAGAAAATTGGTCTACAAAGAAGTGCTTTAAACAGTTCAGTTCAAAGTTGTTTTCATTTGGTAATAACTAATATGTTTCTCCACAGGTTATTTTTCCTCCATTGATGACTAAAATCTCTTTCCACAGGTGAGAACTTTGCACATCTCTCTCTCTCTCTCTCTCTCTCTCTCTCTCTCTCTCTCTCTCTCTCTCTCTCTCTCTCTTTCTCTCTCTCTCTTTGACACTCCGTTCATCGAACGGTACCAACTAGTGTTAGTAAAAACAACTAAATTAACTAGGTATTCAAACATTTCTACAAAGTATTTTTAGGGTCCATGACCACACAATGGAATGTGATTTGAGGTGTCACTACGTTTTTCTCCGTTGACAATGGCAATCTTCGCAAGGAATCAGTCGTTTAAGAGGCACATCACAACAAAGTAACACAAAGTAATAGATAATTACTTCCCTTACATTGCAACTATTTGAAATTTCCAAGGAGGATGCCTCGTGAATTCTACCTGCAACACCAATACAAGCACATTGTGTTTCTTACATATAAACGGGTATTTGGGACGCTCTTCTAAGAGTTGTCTGGCACAGTATATGGATACTTCCATAAAAATATTTAAATGTTTATCAACACAGTCATGCTTTGCTTAGATATTACGATTTGCCTCCCCTTCCCCTACACTTTGAAGTCCAACTCTACTTTAACCGTAAACTCACACTTTTCTACACTGCATATTGTCTATTCTGATTCTACGACTCCTTTTTCATTAATTCACCAGCACATAATTTGTCAAGGAAGCCTTTCTTACGAGATTTTGACGATGGGTCGATGGCTTTATCTTTGCTTGTAGTGTTGTCCTCCATGTCTCGCATCCACAAAAAAGCACATACCTATGCTGTGTGATCCAGCTCTCCCCTAGATTTACGTCTCATAAGTCTCAGATACTTTAGAAACGTAATTAAAGAAGCAAGAAAATAAAAGAAAACAAAACGATATCTCGGGAGTCGAAAATAATTGATTATAACGATTAGAAATATATACTAGCCGATTTCCCGTTCCTCAAACAGTCAAGGTTTTTTTAAGTTCGCAGTTACATTTACACAGACAATAGAAGAACTTACTGATTAGTTCAGCACTTCTGAGTAGACGACGTTTCGTGCCTTTGCCGTGTTGACATAAAGATGTTGCCGACCTCCTACTCTGGACAGCGCCACATGCAGTATGCAGTGGCTGAAAACTTGGGATGTCAGGTCAAGTTCTCTATAGAGGGAGGGAGAGAATTATCTCCCTCTTTCCGGGTTTAACGTCTCCTAGGTTCCCCTGGGGGATCCTATATGGCGACAGGCGGCGTTGACAAAAGACAAAAGCTCAGGATGAAGGCAAGACATAATAGATCCTATGCTGGTTCATTCTATTACTACGACGCTGGTCCTCTTATGTATGGGGTTCCCTTATTTTGGAGGTTCTAAAGTGTAAAGTGAGGATACGTTGAGACAGATAAGACAAACCTTCCCTTCTACGCTGGGGAGGGGGGAGGGATAGAAGTAGGAGCTGGTATGGCTGCATAGTTAAAAAGGGGTATTACCCTATAGGTATTCTAATTAAGTATTGTTCCACCATTCCAAATATTGCCGTGGCTATTGCAGCTCCTACGATCGCCAACTACCTACCATAGCCATTCCTACTACTTCAGCAGCAGTTACTTTTTTTTATTTACCCTTGCTGCTAATTTTTTCATTACCTATGGTGTTCAAGTCTGTCCTTGTGCTTTATTTATTGTGAGTGCGAAGCAGGGAACTACAGGAAACTGTTTCCTTTTGGATGTGAAAGGCAATTAAGAGTCGGATGGATTTAGGGTGATGCGGGGAATGATGAAGCGTTGCTGCTTGTATGGCCCAGCCGTGACTTCTACCTTAATGATGTTAGACTGGAAGGACATGATTATGCATGTTGTACCATTCATGAGGTAGCGTGGATTTATCGAGCACATAATCATGACTGGCAAGCCGAATTTAAGGTGTAGCTGACAATTAGGGACGTCTATTTCGTGTTTTGTCACAAAGCCGTAAGCTGTTTTAAAATCTTTCAGATAACTATTATGCTCATGCAAACAATGACTGATGTCACTGATTATATGTCTCTTACGTCCTGACACCATTGACTGACACAAATCAAACTCGGTCTCTTTTTCAACAAAGTACATTAATTTTTGTAAAAAATGTTGCTTGTGGTTGAAGAGAGCCAATTAGATGGCGAACCTGTCATTGGATTCGAAATGTTGGGTTCCATCCCCCTGCTTTTACATCGTTGCATCCAATGGACGTCATTTGAAAGATGGAGTTGCACTGCCTTACATTTTCTAAAAAAAATGTTTGCTTTCAGAACTATGTCGATGGGGAGCTGAGGGAAAACATCCAACATTGTGATTGGAGCAACAAAACGCTTTTGTTTCACCTTTAAATTTTAATGCTTGACAGTGAACACATCTGGTCATGGGGGCCTATGCCTATTACATTTTGGAAATAATTAATGTTGTAGAATAAGGCTAACCGTTGATTTAATATCGGTTGAGGCGGTGCCTAATGTCAAATACAGCACCTTCATTTTGTCATTGCTTCCAGTTACACTGCACATTATCGGAGCGCGAATTAGCTCATGTGGTAGAGCATTGGTCTTCAGTTCAGGAGGTCCGGGGTTCGAATCTCGCGATCGGCAGCTTTTTTTCCCGATTTAGTCCCCTGTAACTGTTTGGGTCGGTGTCAGTATAATGTGACTGGCTGAGACATTCATGGTATCCCCGCCGTGTCTCTTGCGTGTTAGCACATAAAACTGTCAGATGTAAGTCTTGGGGCCAGTCGCCGTATTGGACTTCCTAGAGGACCATAGGAGACATTAATCAAATCATGTGCTTCAAGGGGTAAAATCTGTCCATCATTAGAAGCAGTAGTAGCCTAGCTGTCTAGACATAATATATACGAAGAGAGAGAGAGAGAGAGAGAGGGGGAGGAAGAGAGAGAGAGAGAGAGAGAGAGAGAGAGAGAGAGAGAGAGACAGACAGAGAGAGAGAATAATAAAAAAGGAAGAAGAAAAGTAATAATAATGAAAATTTTTAAAGAGGTGTATATAAAGAGAATAAAGAAGTAAGAAGACAAAAAAGAGAGAGAAAGAAAGAAATTGAAAACAAAAAGAAGAGAAAAGATAATTTCTTTTAATAAAAAAACGAGGAAGCAAAAATATATTAACTGATGGCAAGGGGTCTAAAAGTTCCCCTTTCAAAAAGAATCGGATTACAGACAATTACATTGTATACAACCTGTTCGTATGATCGGGATTCCAGCTTGTGTGTGTGTGTATATATATATATATATATATATATATATATCAGTCGCAGTATATTACCCCTATGGTTTTATGTATCCTGCATGACTTTCATACAATTGACTTTCATACAATTGTTACTCTTTAAAAATTTTGGAGTATCTTTTCACAATTGTTTTGAATATTTAATCAAATTTTGCTCAGAGTTACACAAAATATTTAGGGAAACTGAGAGCATTTATAAATATTTTGCATAAACGTGTGAGTTCATGTTAAAATGTAATGTAAATAAACATACCATGTAAACGGTTGATATAGTAATTAATACATTTTAGTTATCTTCTTAATAAGATCTGTCTAAAAATTAATGCATTTTTGCTTATAATGACAATTTATTTTTTATTAGGTTCTCCATTCTTAGAAACTGAGTGAAAACCCTTAAGAACAGTTGATTATTGTGGGACCGAATGAGACTCCACTGTCTGCCCACTGCACCTGTACGACAAGTTTGGAAGAAACCTGCTCTCACGTGGCAGCCATGTTATTTTACATTGAAGCCTGTGCTAGGCTTAAAGAAAAGAACAACAGCAACAGGGGAGCCATCATATTGGATGCTTCTCTCAGGACTAAAGAAAGTTTCCTATCATCCTCTAAAAAATATGTTTTAGGTCAGTTGAAGCCAGAAAAGCAAAGTTAGACGCCCCAATATGTGTGTGTGGGAGGGGGGATACCAGACACCCCTAGCTTCAAAAGTAAACAGAATTTGTTGCACAAAGACTATTTCAGTTCTGTCCCCAATAACGTTTTTAAAGAATCCTCTAATTCTGAAATATTTGCTGTTCTGCCCAACTTTCAGGATTTCCTTATGATTGGCCGACAACATAACTCTCTAGTTTGTCTGTACAAAGACATTCATTTAAATAAGTCTTTAAAAGAATTGATTGACACCTCATTCAATACCAGCATATCTTTAGATACAGAAGCTCTGACCCAAAAACAATCTAAAGATGGCATATGGCACATTGTAAGAGAAGGACAGTTACAGCTTCCAAAATATATGATATTTGCCATACTAACTTAAATATTTCATCTTTATCTTTATTAAAATATATTTGCTATATTTAAGCAATCAACTTTGGTGTGATTATTTGAGAATGTGATTAAAAAAGACAGAGGCTAGGGCAGCTTATATTACAAGAAAGAAAAACATAAAGATTTGAAGTTTAAAACCTCTGGTCTTTCAATTGATCCTAACTCTCCCTATCTAGGAGAGTCTTCTTGTGGTTTAATAACTTGCTCGTGCTGTGGAGAAGGGTGTATTGCAATAAAACAAGAACCATTAATTTTTGCTGGAATTGGCTGAGGCTACTTTTTTCAAGAAGGGAGGTTGGAAAAAAAACAATTTGGCTTAATACAACAAAACTTGGTATTCCTGTGTACCTTTAACTTTTTCGTCTTTATCTTTAAAAAACTGTTCATCATAACACACCTTTTTGTAATTTAGCCGTCTTATATATCAATTTCGTGGAATTTACGTTCACTGCTTATTCCATGGCAGATATGTAGGACATTTTTATGTCAGTATTGACACCTTTGCATTTGTCATCTTCAGCTAAAAGCTGTTGGTCAATGATAGTGTCCTGTTCTGGGCTTATATCTGTTGATAGAAACTTGAAGAAGTGCTTATTATGCAACTTGTTATGCAACCTCTCATACTGTTACAGCGTACAGAGTAGATCTAGACCTAGTTCTTTTATGTATATCTTAATCATAGATATACAGTATTATAAATAGATATATTTCTAGATCTGTGTACCATACTCACCCACATGAAAATGTGCGAAGAAAAACAAATTCCAAGGTTTCTTGTTTGCCTCTTGCATGGTCAAGTCTTTGCGGTTGATAGCTCTTAGCCAAACCAATCCTATCTCAACAGTAAGGTTTTCTGTTTCCTTTCCCTTTCGAGTAATCACGGCAAAGATTTAAAAAAAACTGACTGGGGCCTGGTTCTTATTCCCACCATTGTTTGTGCATCCATGTATCGCAGGCTTTATGTTTCGAGAAAAATTAATGTGTATAAACAAAAAATTTATTTGATTATTCTGGTTCTCACAGTGATTGTGTGTGTGTATGTGTGTGTGTGTGTGTGTGTGTGTGTGTGTGTGTGTGATGCAAGCACACCCATAAGTCATATCCTCAGGGAAATAACAAAACAGACCACCACAAATCTGTTACAAATAAATAGGCTACAAAATCAACATAGAGAAAAATGATCATATCTAAATTTAATATTCAGGTTGACAAGAAGTAAGTGGGATATTTTCTGAGACATCTCTCTATTTTTCCGAAATTTCTAGAGGAATGTTGAATACATGTGAAATAATCTATACTACCGATTTATAGTACTGCCAAGATATATGGACAATACACAAAAGGATTTTATGAGACAGTTGAAAGCGCGGTCGTTCTTCCATGCAATTTCTCTTTCTCTTTATCTTTCCAGTGTATCAACAACAAAAACTGCTTGCGGAATCCCTGCGCTCCGAAGATGTAGATGTAAAAGTTGATAGCATGGTTGAGGAAACAAAGACTGGAGCCGGTAAAGAGAGCAATGTACTCTATCGCCGCATGCACGGGACAGAACCTTAAATGGAGCCAGTAGTCGTCGATCCTGTCGAAAGAGTGAAACAAAAAGAATGGCAGAATAAGTAACACGAAAAATATAGCCGATAGGAACATCATGCGAGTAAGGTCCGCCTCCATCTTGGACGCTCCGTTGGTATTGCTCCCCGCGGCGCGCAGGGCACGTCTTCGCCCTTGGGTCCGCTTCAACTCTGCGGCTGTCAAAGACGTGAAGGCTACGATCAACGACATCGGGACAAAGGCGTAGATTGACAAATACACGACGATGTAGTAAAACCTGAACTTTTTGTGGACTACAGTCTCTGAGAAATGCAATGAGAAGAGGGCCAGAGGTATTGAGCTGAGAAACATGGCAGCCAAGCAGGTCCAGCGGGCTGTTGACATGGTGTACAGTTTGGACTTATGCAGAGGAAATCTAACAGACACGAACCGCTCGATGCATATCAGGACGAGTAGCCAATGGGAGAATGCCTGGAAACCCCGCCCAATCCATTTGGACACTTCTTCCCAGTCCGTGGCGCGCTGCATGTCCAGGGTTTTGTAGTAAGTCAAGCTAGCAACCGCTAGAGCCGCGAAGTCTGAACCGGACAGGAGGCGTATATAAAGCGTGGAAGGCTTCAGAGGCATGCGGAATACGGTGAGAGACGTTAGGATGCTACCGGGTAATCCGAACAAAAGAGCTATTGTGAAGAGGACATAACTTTGGCTACTCGCGGCTGCGCAGATCCTCTTGATGAGGCGATACTCACTGTCGCTTGGCAACGGGCATGTTGTGTTCGGCTCCAAATATGAGCAAATCAGATCGATGCTTGTTTCGTTTGCTGTCGCGTTCTCCATCAAGTGATATTCTGTCTTGTTCTCTGCTTTCTCTAAATCTGTTTATGTGGATACAGCCCAGTTTGTAATGTCGAGAAGTTTTTCAGTATTTTTTTGTACTAATTTGTGCAAAATTTAGCGCGCCCGACGAGATGTTTATCTCCATAAATAAAATTCCATCTATTTTGAAAAGAAAATAGCAAAATGTTTAACGCGTTCAAAATGTCTCCACTTAAAAGATTTGTTCATACTGTCTGTATGTTGATTTGGGTGATCGCTTGTTTGTGACCAGCAGATTAACTGAATCACACTCATAGGCTTGTAGGCATAGTGAAAACTTCTCGAAGTGTTGGCGCTTCCAAAAATATCCAGAAGTAATCTCCAGAATCTCCAGAAATCTCCAGAAATAAAGTTTTACCTGTGTGGAAGAAAAGGAGGGCCGATTTATTCTAGAGAAACTCTAATCCTGCCATTGCTTTGAGGGGACGAAAACAAGTTTGTCTCCAACTTGGTCTACAATTTATGCGGCTTATCCCACAAAAATGTCATCAGAGATTATAATTTTACTTGGAAATTATAGACGTTGGGCATCAAGTGCAAATAGAAGAAAAAAAGGTTTCACACCTAAATACATGGCAAGTCGGGCGTCTAAATACACGGTAAGTCGAGCGTCTAAATAGACGGTAGGTCGGCGTCTAAGTAGTTGGTCGTCTAAATACAAAGTAAGTCAGTCGTCTAAATACACGGCAAGTTGGTCGTCTAAATACAAAGTAAGTCAGTCGTCTAAATACACGGCAAGTTGGTCGTCTAAATACACGGCAAGTTGGGCGTTTTAATACAAAGTAAGTCAGTCGTCTAAATACACGGCAAGTTGGTCGTCTAAATACAAAGTAAGTCAGTCGTCTAAATACAAAGTAAGTCAGTCGTCTAAATACACGGTAAGTCAGTCGTCTAAATACACGGTAAGTTGGGCGTCTAAATACAAAGTAAGTCAGTCGTCTAAATACACGGCAAGTTGGTCGTCTAAATACACGGCAAGTTGGGCGTTTTAATACAAAGTAAGTCAGTCGTCTAAATACACGGCAAGTTGGTCGTCTAAATACAAAGTAAGTCAGTCGTCTAAATACACGGTAAGTTGGGCGTTTTAATACAAAGTAAGTCGGCGTCTAAATACACGGCAAGTTGTTCGTCTTAATACAAAGTAAGTCAGTCGTCTAAATACACGGTAAGTCGAGCGTCTAAATACAAAGTAAGTCAGTCGTCTAAATGCACGGTAAGTCGGGCCTCTAAGACTACTTCTTCTTTGCACTTCTTTGCACAATAGTCTTCTTTGGATGGTAAACACTCTGACCAACTATTTATCAAATCGTTACTACTTACTACTCAGTAGGAAAATCTTGTGATATGCTTGTCATTACAATGCTTAGATCTATCACTTCAAAAATATATATATATTCCGCTTACCAACAGCCGCATTCAAATACTTAGATGATCTACGATCTAGTTCTAAAGAACAAAATAAACTATCCTGGAAGCCATCGAAGTGTCAAGTTCGTATAATTAAAAAAAGAACTCAATATCTAAATCGCCACAGTAAGTGGGAGAGTGAGTGAGAGAGTGAGTTTGATTTTACAGTAAGTCAGCACGGTAACGGCTGTATTGTGCCCATGATGTCCGAAGATAGTTATTAGATTATACTAGTACAACGGTGGCTCCTTTATCTCCTTGAACGGTAAAAGTAAAAAAAACTTGTGCATAAAAAGATTGGTTAAAAGTGATGTGCATCTAGAGCATTGTAAATTCAGTTTTTCCTCAATAAAGCATTCACTGTATAAAAAAGACAAGTGTAATTGGCTCTAAATTCAGCTTTCTCAACAAAGCATTATCAATAAAAAAAAATAAAAAAGATTAGTGTAACTTGCCCTAAATTCAGTGGGTTATTTTTTCCCTTCAATAAAGCATCCACCATATAAAAAAGACAAGTGTAATTAGCCCTACATTCAGTGAGGGTTTGTTTTCCTTCAATAAGCATTTTACTATGCAAAAAAGACAAGTGTGGTTGGCTATAAATTCAACTTTTTTTTTAGTTCATTTTTCAATCTTACAGCTTAGGATTAAATGTCATAAACGACAAGGAAAAACAAAGCACATTAGTTGAGGAGAGCAAATAAACTATCTGTCTCTGAGAGTCGTTTTGTTTTCTTTGTATATCTTATGGTTTCCTATTAACAATAACAAGAAGAAACAAGCAGGTTTGATACGTTTGGATTGTTTAAAACTTGAAACTAAAATCCTTGAAATAATCTGAAGCAGTCAAAAGTGTACAATGAAAATGCTGTAGGATTCAAACATCTATGTCTACTACAGACATGCTCACAGTCCTCAGTGTATCGAAAGACCGCTGCTAATAATAATTATAACAACTTGTTTGACTGTCATTATTCTTCTCTCTGGTACTTGAAATGAAAATCCGTAACAAATCTAGCGTCCTTCAATGAAGAGCTCCACCCAGTGATGTGCTGTATGAAAGAGTAACGACTCTTTGACAAGACAGCATCAATTTACTTAGTTAATGGTGCTGCGTCCGGACCTTAACGTGCCCCATAGCAACGCTGACAGCAGCACGCCGTATTTGTACGTATTTTTCTACACTTCTTTGGCTTAAACACATATTTTCACGACTGGCTGGGTTGGCATGTCATAATTTTCTGTCTACAGATCGTTGACTGCACATTGGTACTGTAACATCTATCAAGGGAGCTTTAGGCCATTATTTTCTCCATCAATAATGAATGTACCGTGAGGGCGGTTAAAGGTTTGCTTGGTTCGGATCGTGACTTTAGTGAGAGTGACAATAGGAATCACTTTAGAACAGCGTTAGTTCCCATTAACTTTTTAAACTTTTGGCTTTTGATTATCGCCTTGTCCCTACTGGTTGGATCGGTGTCAGTATTTATGAAATGGCCGGCTGAGACAGAGGTCTTGTAATCCTAGCTCTGTCTCTGTGTGGCAGCAGAACAATTATAAAATCTGCCAGTCGCAAGTCATGGGGATCGCCGGCGTCATAACCTACTTCTCGACAATAGGGGTTAAGAAAGAAACAAACCAAACTTATGCCGTTGGTTTTGATAAACAGGTTGTTGTTTTGTTTTTCCTTTTTGTTTTTCTTAATCCACGACAAAAAAGAATTAGATTTCCTTGATGCGATTTATTTAGTTAGCTTGGTCGGTGATTAGTCTCGGTGGAGGCATCCTTGAGTCCAGGCCAAGTAACGGAATAATTCGAAATAAGAACACTTTTGCATAATTAGAGCAACAGTGGTCTGTTTCATTTCTTATTGTTGTGATAGGTAGTAAAGAATGAAACTCGAAGATTATTTTTTGTTTCGTTTAGTGCCTGACCTATTGAGGTAGAATAATATTATGATTTACAATATTTTATATATATGCGATGCCCAGAGAGAGAGAGAGAGAGAGAGAGAGAGAGAGAGAGAGAGAGAGAGAGAGAGAGAGCTAGAGAAATAAAGAAAGATATTTCTGTGGCTTTGCCAGTTTTGCAGTAGAGTAATCTTTAGTTAAATTGAGTTCGTGGGTTGTTGTTGTTTTTTCAAGATTTCAAGGTACTTATTACTTAATTGGTGTTATTCTTGCTTTCTGCCACCCCTGTTTGGCTCCTTTTGGTTTCTCTCAGCAATAATATAATAATTAAACAATAACATCAGAGTAACGACATAACTGCGCCAGAAATTTTGGACTAGGGTTAAGCCATGCCATAGCGACAATTATCAAGGTTTTTTAAAATACCCTTTACATCATTTTCATTGTTTGTCCGAAATCGAAGTTTGGTTTAATGTGTATCTCTCATAACACCCATTGTCACAGCTATACTGTATCGCAGACGGACATAAAACTAACGTCTGACAAAATTATGTTGCTACACAGAGTCAAAACGGGTATACTGGAACTTTCACCTCAGTCAATCCCACTTTACTGACATCAATCCGACCAGTGGGCAACAAGGCAACCCGATCGGGTATCAGACCGACTACCTCCGAGATAAGAGCCACGCAATCTAGCGTTCAGCGACCTTGTCCTCGACATCAAACTTATATCTTTCGGAGCAAAAAAGGTCACAAACAAAATAATTATAACGTTTCGTTTACCCAGACTTCATCTAATTAGACTAAATGTTTTATGCAAGCTTCAAAGAACCAATTCCATTTAGTTTTTGGATCTGATTATTGCGATTGGGTTCCATGTTTCACAAGTTAACTAAGCATACTGAATGCTATAGATATAGACTGCTAACGCGGTTGATAGAGGTGAAGGCCGGACGAAACGGCTTAAATCGGGAGGCTCCAGGTTCGATTACAGACTAAGCTGCCATTTTCTAATCGCAGGATCGATGGTTGGTTGGTTTCTTTACGTTCATCGTCAGCTGGTCACAGTATTATCTACACCAAGGAAGAATAGCGAAGGTTTACAAAATTTACTGTTACACGTGTTTATTTTTGTATTGATTATACAAAGTTAGAAAGCGTTGAAATGATCGCTGCCGTTGTTTATGTTTCGGTTTGTTTAATATATATTTTTTTTGGAAAAGGGGGGGGGGGGGGGTTTCTTGTGTCTCTTTTTTTGGTGGGAGGCAGAAATACGATGAATTCAGTCTCTCAGCCGGTCACACATTACTGACACCGATCCAACCTGTATAAGAAAGATGTATTATGGAGCTATTGAGTCTAAATTATCATTCACAAATTCGACAGAAGCATATCAGTGTAAATTGCAAAACATAGAATTATCGCTCGGTCATAGATAAGTAAGTTTGTAAGGCGTATTCAAAAATTATTTGTCGTTTTTTGTTGTATTTTAATAACTTCTGAAAAGGGGATCAAAATTGCAGCAGAGAGACTAGTATTACAATAAATTAAAAACAAGTGATTTAGATATTTCTTGACAGTTTCAGTTTCTACAGTTCGCAATATAATATTTTATTACCGAGGAACCAATATACAAACACTACTACTACTACTACTACCACTACCACTGCTACTACTACTACTACTACTACTACTACTACTACTACTACTACTACTACTACTACTACTACTACTACTACTACTACTACTACTACTACTACTACTACTAGTACTACTACTACTACTACTACTACTACTACTACTACTACTACTACTACTACTACTACTACTACTACTACTACTACTATTTCTATAGATTAAAAACCCTCCGCTACATTACCACTTCTACAACACTGCTGCTGGTATTGCCGACATGCATACGTTCTTTTATATAAAGAAAAAACATTATGTTAGGCCTTCGGTGTCAAACACGTTTGAGAGATATGCAAACATTGAGTACCGAGCAAACTTCTAATGCTAACATGAATAATTAATGCTTAAACCCGGTAAAAGCCGGTCCTCTGATTCAGATAACAAATTCCCTGGGCCGTAAATCAGATACGATATAGTCTCCTCAGAAACTTGTACCATGTCCCATTATAGGGGAAGATTTGTGTTCTCATAACAGCATATTTATCGACAAATTCTAGCGGTTTATGGTTTTTTCTTACAGTTGTTAAAACAAAGATGGTTTTATCTGTTGTGTGATTTTTCCTTAATTTTTATTATTACCCTCTACGTATGAAGTAGGCCTACATGGACAATGCATTAAATTGATATTTAGTTAAGTAGGGCCTATAATATCTTTTGTGTTTATTTTGGTTTGTTTTTGTTTTTTGTTGTTATTGTTATTGTTGTTTTTGCTTTCATTCGAGTTGTTATAATTGATGTTGTTGGTGGTGTTGTTGTTTTTGTTGTTGTTGTTGTTGTTGTTGTTGTTGTTGTTGTTGTTGTTGTTGTTGTTATTGTTGTAGTGAGTTTTTGTATAAAAAAACATAGCTTACTATATTAAGTACTCCATGATAAAAAAAAAGCAAAGATTAAACCTGACGTAACTTTATTCGAAGTAAATTATTGCAGTTGTGTTCAAAATTTTCGGAAATGAATTTTTTTTTTTTACAATGGGGTTTAATTATTTTAAAGCATTAGATTTGTACTACATGCGTGTCTACAATGAATATAAATAAATTATCACCTAATCTTCATCAACAGCAGTAATTTTCCGTCTAGACACGTCTAAATAATTACTCCCGTGTTAACATGAAATGATTGGAGTGTATATACTTGTTGATTAATGTACCCAAGTCTGCTCACACAGAAAGGCACCCGCATAAAAAGAGGAAAGTCTTGGATGGCAGAGGCAGAGGATTCCATCAAACTGGTGTGTCCCATTGAAGACATCATTGATGGCAGAGAATGGATAAAGACCGGCCCTGAACAGACGGCTTTGACAAAGGTCATCATCACTATGGGAAGAGATAGGAGGGAGTGTGCAGCAGCGGTCACTGAACAGGACATACGACAGCTCATCCATGACAACTCCAAGAGACATGATCCGATTATATACACAGATGGATCAGTAAAAAGGGGAATCCAAAGTGGATGGGGTTTTGTCTGTTACAGTGAGAATAGGGTAATTCATGAAGAATCAGGGGCAGCTGCCACAACCACGTCCAGTATGAAGATGGAAATAGAGGCCATTACAAAGGCGTTGGAATGGATCAAGCTTACACGACCAACCACGACACACGCCGTGTTCCTCACTGATTCGCAGAGCGCCTTAAAGAAGATAGAGTGCGGGTTCATGAGGATGGAATGGATGACAGCCATCAGACCCACTGCAATCAGTTCAATCACATGGATCTTCTGCCCTGGTCATGCGGGGGTCAAGGGAAATGAGAGAGCAGACAAGCTGGCCGGGAATGCCACGGTGAATGGCACCCTCAGATTGGATAAGCAGGAAGTGCTAAAGGCTCTCTCTGAGCACTTGAGGAATGCAGAGGACACAGCGGCAGAGGACCAGCAAGCCATCAAGAGGATGATTGAATTGGGGGTCAGGAAAGGAGAGGGACGTGGAAGACAGCTCGTTGGGAAAGATCGCAGAGTACACAACCAAGTCTTGACGGGGACTGTCAGTTTGGACACACTTCGTTGCGTGTTGCAGAGGGGAGCGGAGCACGTATGGGGTTGCCCGTTGTGCAAGGATGCTGTTCCATAGGACAATAAACAAGTAAACAAATAAATAAAATATCACCTAATCTTCATCAACAGCAGTAATTTTCCGTCTAGACACGTCTAAATAATTACTCCCGTGTTAACATGAAATGATTGGAGTGTAAATACTTAGGTTTTATGGTTCCCACACCCTATGGGTAAAGATTTAAAAAAAAAACCACCAACCAACGAAGCTTTTCGATGATTCAATTTATAGTAAACCTCACTATCTGATGTAACTTTATTTTGTTGTTGATAACAACAATTATCTCACGGCCATTTTGTGAAATGCTATAAATACAATAAATTATACTATCCAGTAAATATTTTCTTAGTTAAATCGATGTGAGGATAATGTCACCTGCTGAGACAAATTCTTGGCACCTCGGCTCTTTTCGCTGTGTGTCAGCTTGAAACAGACCGAACAATCCCCTTACGGAACTTAAAAGGTGTTCAAAATGTGTTTGATTTCTTTAATCTATGTATGTTTCTCTTTCTATCTGTGTATATTATGTGACTGCACAAAGTTAATCTCGGGATCGAAGCCTCGTTATACTAAATTTAGAAAGCCTCACTTGGGGTCTAATGCCATTTATAGGACACACCTCGGAAATTAGCGAATGTCTGTTCTTTTTATTCTTTCAAAAGAATCACTGTGCAATTTGAAGGCGTGTGCTCTACACTCTGAGGTTCTTTCGTCATACTTCTTCTTCTCTCTCTTGAACTTCTCTCTCTTCCTCTCAACTTCTCCTCCTCTGTCTCTCTCTCTCCTCCTCTCTCTTCTCTCTCATGTCCCTCTCTCTCTCTCTCTCTCTCTCTCTCTCTCTCTCTCTCTCTCTCTCTCTCTCTCTCTCTCTCTCTCTCTCACTCTGAGTTCGTTCTTTATCAGCTATCTCTTTTTCTCTCATCATAAATGAGTATGCACTTCCCCATCTCGCGCTTTATAAGAAACCCCTCACACACCTTCACACCCACTGAAAATCATCCTCTCTTGAGGACCTACTATGGGGTTTAATACAACAAGCTAGCTTTCTGTACGCTTCCTCGTGCATGGTGCCTTTACACTGCGATTAGAGGATGAATAATATATACGCAAAACATACGTTCTTTAAAAGTAATAATTATGCAGTAAGGGTTCATGACAGCGTGTTTGTGAAACTGCGTGTTTGGACTGTGAAGCTACTCAGCCGTGAATTAGCAGCTGCAACATCAAAGTCTTCAAAATTCAAACGTGATCGAAGTTTTGTTGGTTGTTTTTTTTTAATTATGTATAAAAATAAGACTATCTGTGACGTATCAATAATTGGGCATGCGTTTTGACATAATGTGTACGTGCTTTGGGGCCAATTGATTCACGCATTGCGTGTGATCCATAAAGGGGCATAATTATGTGCATCCACTCAAAGGAGCGGTTGAACCTTATCGTTGTTCCTGTTTGCAAACCAGCCAGCCTTACGTCAGAAAGCATTTTCTTACAGTTCTTTGGCTCCTCTTTATTGCTGGTTGTGTCGGCAGTTCTGTGTTTGTAAGGAACGCGGTTGAGCTCGCGGTTTTCGCATGCTGATGTATGCATAAAAGAGTTCAAGGAAATAGTTCTAGGAAGTTCTCCTCGCTCTGTTGCGTCGAAGAAGGAAGTTTGGTTTGCTGGTTGCGAGCGGATTCCAAGACTAACGTCCGACAACTTTACGTGCTGTCAAAAAGATTAGAGAACCAGGATTTCTATTTACATTAAACTGGCACTGATCCAGCCAGTATGGTACAGGTCGTCCGGATCGGACATCGAACCGACGTCCTCTTGAAAAATAATAATAATAATATAATAATTATAATAACAACAACAACAACAATAACAACAACAACAACAACAACAACAACAACAACAACAACAGCAATAATAATAATAATAATAATAATAATAATAATAATAATAACAACAACAACAACAACAACAGCAACAAGAATAATGATGATGATGATGATGAAGATGATGATGATGATGATGATGATGATGAGGATGATGCGCATATCCCCTTTTGGATAATCAGGTATTGTTTTGTAATCTAACCAACGCAACCTTAAATTGGTAGAAAGGATCGTCTTGATGTAATTAGCAGAATGTTTAGCTGGTTTCTTATATCCATATGCGCGCGTTGGTCAAGAACTTCAGTCTAAACGAGTGGGAGCTCTGAAATGAAGGAAGAATTTTGTGTAAGCGAGCTGAGGTCAAGAAAACTGCCGTATGCCTTCAATGAAGAATGATAAGAAACAGGCTCTAGACGGTTTCAATAGGGCTAATAGGTTAGGTTGGAAATTCCTAATCTTGCGACCTTCGCCTTGGTTAGAACCCGGAAGAGTGGAACATTGATGTTAACAAATCCTATTGAAAGTATTGTTATACTCGTATATTGTTACATAATATGTTTTGAACTAAAGTGTTTGTTGTTGTTGTTGTTGTTGTTGTTGTTGTTGTTGTTGTTGTTGTTGTTGTTGTTGTTGTTGTTGTTGCTGTTGCTTTTTTTTGTCTTTTGTCAAATTTAAAAAAAGTCATGAACAGAAAAAAGACGTTGGCCAGTTGTAGGGGTAAATTGGCGGACAGGTGATGATGCCCATTAAGAGCGAAGTCACTATCAAAGAGTAACAAACGTTGTTGCCTGCCATGCTGCAATCGTCTATACTCTTAAATCTGACAGCATTGGAACTTCAAAATATCTGTCTTCTTTGCAAGACTACTCATTACCAAATAGAGGTCGCTGCGGAGAAAAAGGAGTAACACATCCTCTATATCAAAATCCCCTATATCACACTGCAGTGAAAATCTCCTAGGCCGTTTAACTTTAGCAAGCGTTAAAACCGGTTATTATCTCTTTAACTTACATTTTGTTATTATAACTTAATGATATGCTATTACTGTGCTATCTTTCATATTATTACTTAACAATGTACATGTATTTGAACAATCCTGCTGGTTTCCGGCACGCAATAATGCACATTTGTTAAACAAATTAAATGCCTCGCGTTTGTTTTAGCGGGCAAAAACACCTGGTATACTTACCACTGTAGTTGTTTTGTTTAATACCCTAGATTAACACACCGACCAATGCTTATAAAATTTAAGGACGATTTGATCAGACTTTGCCTCGTTATTCTTTGGGGTGATGATTTATCGCCCTTTAATTTTATCTTTCCTTGTAAGAGATTAATTTCATTCTTTTCAAACAGCTTTGAAAATCATCTCCGATATCGAGTTGACAGGTATTCTCTTTTTTCTGCCATCAACGTTCCTCGGAATCCTAAAAAGAATGCGGTTTATTCCAAATGTCCAAAAGAAAACGTTAGAAAAGTCGTAAGAAGCCTTGGCTGACGGTCGTGGGGCATCTGCCAGAATTCGCTTCTTGCGTCCCACTTTGTGAAAATACGTGCAAGATCTTTGTTGACAGAGTTGAGAGAGGATGGACTCCTCTGAGCTCTGCTTTCTTGCGGGCTGTGAAGTACCACTGATGTGTGGGCTGTCTTTGGAACAACGACAATGCCGGAATACCACTCGGTCGTCGAGCATCCGTTTGATATCAACTCTAACCGTGTCCATCAGGGGATGAGGAATCTTCTACTGACAGGTTGGATACCGGGGCACAGTTCGATGGAGTAAGGCCTAGCATTTTTCAGCTTTTATAAGCCCCTAAAGAGGAAATCCTGCTTTAAAGTCAGCCGTATCAGTTGTGGAGTTTGGCTACCAGTACAAGTCTTAAACAAGCATATCCATTAAGTAATGAGTGCTGCTGTCCAAAAATGACAACTTCATCGGAGCTTCCTGCATCCCGTCCTCTGCAGATATATATAACCAAAGGCGAGGGGACGAATTGTCTCAACGTTAGAGCGTAGCGCTTTTATTTCGGAGTTTATCGGTTTGATCCCTGATCAGCCCGTCTTATATAACTACTTGTCCCCTCTTCCTTGTGTGCGCACCATTTTAGAGATTTAAACCGGCAATATTTACTGCTGAGGCAGTTGTCCTGTGCATGGCACTAGAAACTGTCGCCACTTAGCGAAGAGAAATTTGTTAATCCCTTGTGAAAGCGGTCAGTGATGCAAACTTAAAAAACCAAAAATGATGAACTACAACGAAATGGTAAGAAAATTACTCTGCTGGGTAGACAGCGAACATACCGTAGACAGCCATGTCGTAATTAAGGGAAATAAAATGGCAGATGAGCTTGCCATGATTTGGTTTGAACTGTAACCTACCCAGGTGCAAATTCCTGCATCAGATGAAAAGCCAATTATTCATAGGTTCACAAGAGAAAATTAGAAAGCATGATGGAATAACCGGACAAACAAAAAAACTACAATGTGTCCAAGCACACTAAGGTCACTGGGCGGGAACTTTATGGCTGTGAGTCACATTTTGGTTAACTGTGCGATTTTTAGGGAGAAAGAAATCTGCACCTGGATTCCAAACGACTAGAGATAATATTTACTGATGTTTGTCCTCAGCGCATACTGAGGTTTCTAAAAGATAATGATCTCTGTAATATAGTTAATTAGGATTATCCTACTATGACTTTGCTTTCTCATAGGCTACTACATAGTAGTATTCACCAAATCGGCTGTTACCGGCTTGGAGAAGGTACTAGAAATAGCTCGCACACATGTTGCGCGACTTGATACGCTCTTGTGCTGGCATCTTTTTGTATTGATCTACACACCTTGTTTTAAAATAGTAATTATCAAAACTTTTGAAACTTTTGGAAAATCTCTAAAATGATGCGCACACAAGGAAGAGGGGACGAGTTGTATATATAAGACGGGCCGATCAGGGATCAAACTGGTAAACTCCGAAATAAAAGCCCTACGCTCTAACGTTGAGACAATTCGTCCCCTCGCCTTTGGTAAAAATGTGTCTTAAACGCGATCTAAACTGCATCGCACTCTCGCCCAGAAAACACATTGATGTCAAGATACTTGACACTATCATCGCTACTAATAGTATTATCATTGGCCGAATATAATTTTTTTTTTGGGGGGTTGTTTTTTTTTTCCATATGATCTTCCTTCTAAATCTTCCAACCCCTTGCTTTTAAATGCCCTTTGTTGTGCTAATTACACTACAGGCATGTAGACTTATCTTTCGCCCTCTAAACTAACAGGGTGCTTAAGGTTCAAATTTAAGTTGAGGCCTACGTTTTAGCGAGTATAATTCCTGGAGACTTATTTCAAATGCAAGATTTATCCTTTGCATCTCAAAGTTCGCCAGGCAACGTTAATACTATTGTCTTGTTGGTTCGATGTCAGTATTATTTGACCCGCTGAAACATACAACATGAAGTGACACTTACAATTATTAAACATAACTCTCGGGATCCGACTGCAATATAAGGATATTTCATAGCTTAAGCCAAATCTATTTTTAGATAAGCTAGATTCGCCCACCAGAACTGGCCAATCCGTCGGACACCCCCTCCCCCTCCCCACCCCCCAAACCTTTCTCTTTCACATTAATTCTTTGTCAGATGGTTAGTTACGAATGTCTTTAACTGCTCATATACCTAAAGCACAGAAGAAACGAATCAAAGCATTATAATAGCATGCAGTTGAAATTAAATTACACGTATTTCGAAATAGGCCTACTTAAAAACCGAAATATATGAGAAGCGGATTTTTCCGATTTTTTTTTTCGTTGAAAAGGCTCTATCTTGGAGAAAGTAGAGTCTGTTAAAAGCTGCTGAACATGAAGAGAAATCCGACTAAAAAAAGGTTTAAATTATGTCCGAAAAATAAAAAGACGGTCCACGATACGTGTATTTAAAAAAGAAAGATTTAAAAATTACCCCTGTATGCCTACGTACCGGTATTACAATAAGTTTATGTGCCCCTTTAATTTTCTTCGACTACGGTAGCTTCAGTGGCTTGATCTCATAAAATTTGCACGAAAATATAGACACCTAGTAGATTATATGGGATAAACTTTCTTAAAGCATGCTTATACATTATATTTTCTGATTATGGGGCGTGATAGTGGGCAATGAATGGACCAGATTTTAGATCAAGATTATCACCTCTAAAATCTCTTTAAGCCTCTAGAATCAAGATCTAGATCAAGATTAGTTAATTTAAGGCCTACATCATTCGATCTCACTTTAGATGCAGCCATACATAGATCTAAAGCACACTATCAAAACAGTCCTAAATCTAGATCTAGAAAATCTTGATAAGACCACATTAGATTGGTTAATACATGCACATCGTACATTGTACATATATAACATTTTGTAGATTTGAAAGCCTAGGCCTATGTTAAGGAGGATGCTGAAACTCTTGATTAAAAATTTACAAGATCTAACATTAGGATAAGGAAAGTCCAATTAGGCTTCAAGTCAGAACTATATTACAAGAATACAACAGCAGCAAAAGCAATAACAAAAACAATACTATTTATAGGCGTATAGCGATAACAAGCAAACAAAAAAAAACTAGATTGCTTCTACGTTTCGTATTCACTATGTAGAGGAGAAAAAAAACTAACAATTGAGGATGAAAGAAAACAAAAATCTGAACTTTAATCATTGCCCTTATCTTTCTTATCAAATCTTGCAGGGTAAAGAAAGAGGAGGGAGGAAGAGAGAGTAAGAGAGAGAGAGAGAGAGAGAGAGAGAGAGAGAGAGAGAGAGAGAGAGAGAGAGAGAGAGAGAGAGAGAGAGAGAGAGAGAGAGAGAGAGAGAGAGAGAGAGAGAGAGAGAGAGAGAGAGGGAGAGAGAGAGGGGAGGGGGGGGGGGAGGGGCGGGCTGATAGTTGGGGAACTCAAAACAACATAGACCATGATAATGGTGCTGCGCATTCGCCTGGAACTTGAATTCCTTTTAACAAGGTCATATGAACGCAACTTCCCGGTTGCATGAACTTGAAACGTGGCTTTGAAAAGTAACTCTGTGTAAGGATAATCTAATTATAACATTAATATACAGCACTAAGCCTGGGTGAAGTTTGTGAAGGTTTGAGAAACCCCATCAGTGCTAAGGAGTTTGCAGCTGAAACAAGACGTAGGGCTTCGGCAACTGTTGTGGAACCTGGGTAGCGCTAAATTACGATACGAAAAAAGTGACGGTACGTTTCATATAGTTTATACCTTTGTTTTAGAGACAAAACATATAATAACTCGAGTGTAGTAAAAATGCATTAGTCAGGCTTATACAAAGTCGTTAAATACATCAAGAATTTTCAGTAGTAGTAGTAGTAGTAGTAGTAGTAGTAGTAGTAGTAGTAGTAGTAGTAGTAGTAGTAGTAGTAGTAGTAGTAGTAGTAGTAGTAGTAGTAGTAGTAGTAGTAGTAGTAGTAGTAGTAGTAGTAGTAGTAGTAGTAGTAGTAGTAGTAGTAGTAGTAGTAGTAGCAGTAGTAGTAGTAGTAGTGGCAAATGCATGGTAGAGCACACAGGTACATTATTAATTTTTTGTTGGTTTTTACTTTCCTGTCTCTTTCTCTCTCTATCTCTGACAAGCCTGTGGAATAAACCCAGGGTATAAAAATAATCAAGTTGATTATAAAATTGATGAAGAGAAAGCTTGATACCGATGCTGATGGTAAAAAAATGATGATGATGATGATGATGATGATGATGATGATGATGATGA
>RQTK01000234.1:36781-72495 GCA_003991915.1 Elysia chlorotica | reverse complement strand
ATCATCATCATCATCATCATCATCATCATCATCATCATCATCATCATCATCATTTTTTTACCATCAGCATCGGTATCAAGCTTTCTCTTCATCAATTTTATAATCAACTTGATTATTTTTATACCCTGGGTTTATTCCACAGGCTTGTCAGAGATAGAGAGAGAAAGAGACAGGAAAGTAAAAATCAACAAAAAATTAATAATGTACCTGTGTGCTCTACCATGCATTTGCCTCCTGGTTTTGTTCTCGACAGCGCATGTGGGTAAGGGATAGCAGATAGATCATATCGGTTTCTTTATTTAACATCCAACGTCAGTACCCATGGTTTGTAGCGGGCGGGTCTCGAGTCTGAAATTTGTTTGTTGTTACTAGAGTCAGAGTAGGGATACCTGGCTTTCTGCTTCAGCTTTGAACATTATATTGACATCGATCGAATTAGTAGTTCTGATCAGGGATCGTGTGTGAGTGTTGCCACACAGAATGTAGAGCGTGGATACCAGAACCTATGTCTCATTGGTGAATATCATACTGACACCGATCCAACCAAGATTTAACAAGGGGGTCGTATCAGGGACTTCCATTGAACCACGCCGTCAAACAGGACACAATCATATTATTGACTTTGTACCTTTCATAATGGTACAGAATAAGGTGGCTGTTTAAAGTCACCTCGAACCTTTGTTTAAAAGGGAAACCTTTTACACAATATATTATTTGTATTTTGTAGCTCAGTGCTTGCCTCTGTGTGTGGTGCCATCGACGTACAATGTGAAGACTGCGCTTTCTCCGACCAAAAAAATCATAAAATATACCTTTGGGATCAACCATTAATTTGAGGCCAGTCGCCCACTCACCGATTCTAGTTGGTCGATTTGTTAATTGCTTTCAATGGATCCCCGCCCGAAATCAAACTACAAATCGGCCGACTGAAAAGGAAAGTTGGTGGCAACTTTCGAATCGTCGAACTTGTTTGTGACACTATACAGAAAACAGGAGACCGCTTGGCCTGCCAACCTCTTTACATCGATCCGTGCTTCCCTTACTAGTACTACATATTGTTTTGAGCTGGAGGATATCATTTTAAAACATCCGCAGCCTAGACATCTCGACCACGGTACCAGCCTCTCTCCCTCGATATCCTCGACAACACTTCTGCCCCCTATATTTCTCTCTCTCCCCCAACTCCCCCTCTCTCTCTCTCTCTCTCTCTCTCTCTCTCTCTCTCTCTCTCCCTCTCTCTCTTTGTCTGTCTCTCTTTCTCTCTACATTTCTCTCTCTATCTCTCTCTCTCTCTCTTTCTCTCTCTCCGTTTCTCTCTCTATCTTTCTCTCTCTCTCTCTTTTTCTCTCTCTCTGTCTCTCTCTCTCTCTTTCTCTCTCTCTCTCTCTCTCTCTCTCTCTCTCTCTCTCTCTCTCTCCTTCTCTCTCTCTCTCTCTCTCTCTCTCTCTCTCTCTCTCTTTCTCTCTCTCTCTCAACTTTAGACCCAAATATTAAAAACACCTACATTTGACTTGATTACAAATCTGTGAAAACTTGTCTATATGTGTGGGGGTACCAGAATCGGCAGATTGTCATGGGCGAGGATTTATTTTTAATCGTCCAACTGTTACTAACTATGTAATTGGTCAACCCAACTGTAATCGGTGAGTGAGTAGATGGCTTTACCGTTTCATCAATATTTTTTATATATCTGTGCATTCAAGCCCATCAACTTCTATGCCAGCAGGGACTGTCGGCCCAATTCACTCACTGTTACTTGAAAGTTGAATCTTTTTTTTTTAAGGATCGGCCTTCAGGCGTTAAAGTAGAGCTATGTAGACTGAGAGTCGATTTTCATAGAAATATCTTCATGTAGAGACAATTTATCGTACACTTAGGAACATACATGGCATTCATAATTAAGTCACACAGTTTTATTTTATTTATGTATTAATGTTTTGTTCTTGTTGTTTTTCCTTCGCGAATATGCTGTGCAGATAGTGGTTGTACAGCAATCAAAATGTACACATTTATTACAAGAACTAAAGACTGGCCAAAGATGACTTATTTGTTATTCATGGAAGTACACAAAATTAATAGAATATATTTTGTTTGTTAGTTTCATATTTATCTATTTATTTACTTATTTTACTTTTCAGATTCATTATTGTGCTACCAATGCGCAACCACGTCTCCAGATTCGCATGAGTGTAAAGATGACTTTGGCGGACTTGTGAACACATCTCTGGGACTCACCAATAAATATTTCAAAAACTGCACCGCAGCAAACCAAAACTGGACGCGGTGCATGATTTTGGAGGCCGAGGGAGCTCGTACGTCTTTTTGCATTATTTCTGAACTTATTTAGCAAGTTGTTTGTTGTTGTTGTTTTTGTTTTTTTTTGTTTTTTTTAAGGGGGTGGGGGTGTAAATTGGTCTCATGGTGGATTTTATCAGGAGCTTGGTTTAGTTTGTTGCTGTCGTAATGCCCAACGTCAGCAACTAGGTATCTGCGTACGTATCTCTAGATTAACGTCGTATAACTTTACGTGTTGCCACATGGAGACAGGGCAGAAACGCCAGACTTGTCCCCGCCTACACTGACACCGAGCTAAGCAAAAGAGACTGAGTGGTGCGGCGGGTGGTCGAAACGGTGACATCCCTAATTGTAAGGGAAAGCGTTAGGTTTTTTTAAAATCGGTTGTATAGAAATACTGAAGTACTGCAAAGTATCATCAAACTGGACGTAGACAAAATTACTTTTGTCCCACCATTATAAGTGTAGTCTATTGCAATCCTGCGGTGTCATCGACATCAGATAGTGACGTTCTGAAAATCCTCACTGCTTTGTTTTTCGTGCTTATGTATTCCTTGTGCGGAGGTGGGGCTTTGTACAAAAGTCAAATACAATGTACATGTTTATTGCCTTGAACCTCCCGGTTCACCTGGCACACAATACCTTAAGTCACAAACGGTATAAAATTCTGATGAGTGGGTTGTTTCGTGTAGGATTCTGTAGGAAGAACTAAAACTAAACATACATAGGCCTACGTGTTTTTGTTTGTTTTGCTGTTAATGTTTTCGTTTTGTATTTTTTTTTAGTTTGTAACGTGATCTTCTCCAAAAAGATATAATACCAACCCATTGCAGTTGAAGGATATCAATTAACTTTCACAACTTTCTTAATAGACGCTAAAGTCGCCATTAAAAGGAATGAATACATTATTTTTAGAACTTTGAGGTTTTTTTTTAAATTAAAGGTGAAGAACACATGCGTTGCCTCTACTTTTATTCGTGAAAGACTAGTAATCTCATAGTCGTATAAGTTTACGCCTCCTATAATTCTCAAAGTATCAACTATCATGTATGAAGACAAATACATCAGGTGATACAAATATCTGATTAGCGACTGACTTTCCTGATGTCCAGCTTACTATCTCAGTATCTGTAGCTATTTTCTATAGAGAGAACTTCCATCAGTTTGTTTTGTTAGGTTTTTTTGGAGCTAGATAGAATCGCCATATCGTGGAAGTGTCCTAGTACTAACGTCTGGCAATTTTAGATGCTGCCTCACAAAAAAACAAAGTGATTTCTGATTTTACTTTTAATAGTTTGAATCTTCGAGCCATTCACCAAAATCACTATTGCTTGACTAGCTTCTCATGAATTCCAACTACTTGTAAGTAAGGAAACTTAGGAACTGCCCAAGTTTGTTTGACAACCGCATAGATTTCTGTACCAACACGACGTATACCAAATTCTTCACCTTTCTTTTAGTTTGATTGAGTCCTTTTTATTAGAGCCAGCCGGTACGCGAAACATGGTAGAGCTATAATTTAATAATTATTATCTCAACAGCTAGCTCTGCTGATGTATAAAATTCAATGTGCATGGTTCAAGCCCTGTTCTAGTGGCCCCGTTTTTCACTGCATGTCTGGGGAGGATGGAGGGGCAAACTAGATAAAGTGGTAGAGCGTTGGTCTCCAGATCGAGATAACCGCGGCTTGAATCCCACGATTTCGTCCCAGTGTAACTGGTTGGGTCGGTGTCAGTGTAATGTGAACGGCTGAGACAGAATTGCAGGCCTCCCCACCTTGTCTCGTGTGTGGCAGCTCATGGAGACTTAGGAAACATTAAATCAGTCGAGAGAGAGAGAGAGGCTTTTCCGACTAAAGACTACATGTACTTTAAAAAATAATCTTTTTTCTTCCCTGCAACTTTTCCCAGTGGGAGTACAAACGTTTTTCCATCGCGGCTGTCATGACGGGGTCCACTTCTCGAAACTTCATCAGCATCAAAATTTCCAGAACCTTCCCACTAACAACGAGTCAACATGCGCAAGAATAACAGACTCCAGAGAGAGCGTCTGCTTCCGGTTTTGCGACACAGACTTCTGCAACGGGCCTCAGGCGACACCCGACCCGTGCAACCGCAATTCTACGTCTAACTCAGCCATAGGATGCGGCTCCGTGGCTTTGCGTGGGACGATGCCTTTTTCAGGAGTGGCAGTTTCTGTGCTGGTCCACTGCGTTGTGGTTTCGCGGTTAGGGCAGTTTTTCCAATAGTAGTTCATGTTACCCTTTGATTTGTGCTCTCTCACCCACTCTCTAAATTTGAGTTTTCATCTCCACATCAAGCCCAGGCGTCCACTGTAAATCGTAGCCGGTCAGTGCTGTGCCCAAATGTCACGTGAGTCAAAATGAGCTCGTTATTGGCTTTAACTGCCTCATTTGCGTTGGAGTTTAGTTTAAAATCTTCAGTAGCAACATTGCTACTTAGATTCACAATCGCCCAAAAGCTCCCCTTTTAGGTATTTTATAATAATATATACATGTAACTTCTAAATAGACCTTCACACCCCACTCTCTAAGGTTGTCTTTAGCTATAAATTAACCGGTAATCATAATCAAATACACGTAGCTCGCTTGTTTATTTATTTTATAACAAGTACAAATCAATCAAGTACTTTACACGTATTAACACTCCCTTCCCCCCCCCCCCCAAAGCAGGTGTATTCATGTGGGGTTCAACTTCAAGCTAAGCGTACATAACTAGTCCATATGACCTCTCAGGGTTCAAGATAACCAGTCGGAAGAGCTCTGGTCTGACGAGCAGCGGTCCCAGGTTAGATACTCCGCTAATGCCACCATTATCATGGGTTATTTACTTTTTCTCCGGGGGGGGGGGGCGTATAACAAAACTAATCAAGCTGTTTAAGCATTGTTTTACTTTAAATTTCTTGTTTCATTAAAATAAGAGAAATGATCAATTCCAAATTTTTCATAATTTTTTTTTATTGATCTGCTAGATAAAGCATCTTTTTTTTATCTTTGCAGCTTATAAAAAAGAAGTTTGAAATAATCTCGAAACCTGTGGCAATTTCTTTGTTTCTGAAATTGTACAGAACTACATGGATAATAACCATGAACAAACCAGCAGTCATATCAATACTGACAATTTCTCTATTGAAAATGTGATTGGTGAAAAATCATTGTTTACTTCGTATTAAGTGACGTATATTGATGCAATGATCATTTTGTAAATATTGTATGGCCAGTGTGTATTGTAAAGTTAATACCAACCTGTTTGTTATACTATGGAAAGATTGTTAAATTTATAAGATCATAACGCAATTTCCTTTTTTGTGTTAAGTTTTGTGTTTATATTGTTTGAATAGAGTAGAGAATAGTATTAATAAAGAAAAAGCGGAGAAGATAGAGAGAGAGAGAGAGAGAGAGAGAGAGAGAGAGAGAGACAGAGACAGACAGACAGACAGACAGACAGACAGGACAGAGACAGGCATAAGGAAAGAGAGAAAGAGAGAGAGAGAGAGAGAGAGAGAGAGAGAGAGAGAGAGAGAGAGAGAGAGAGAGAAACTTGAGTTGATTTGAGTTGGTTACTTAATGACCAACATCAGCACTATATAAGCTATATTTTGGATGGGTCTCAACGCTAACGTCTGACAATTTTCCGTACTTCCACACAAAGACTGAGCAGGTATGTCAAGACATATATCTCAGGCGTTCACATTATATTGCACTGACACAAACTCAGCCATTAGGGAGGGTGTCGGACAAAGACATTTTAACCGGTCGCAGGTTTCAAACCGCATCTACTTATCTGGGAGACTACGCTCTACAGTCCACCACTTTCACAAATTCGCCCAGGAGAGAGAATTTGAGATTAAGAGAGAGAGAGAGAGAGAGAGAGAGAGAGAGAGAGACAGACACAAAAGAGACAGAAATAGGGAGAAATAATATTGAGAGAGGGGGGCAGCCACACATAATGGTGGTAGAAATTATTATGTATCTGAGATTCAGAGAGAGAGGGAGAGACAAAATCAAGGGTAAATTGATATACTGGTTCTCTGTAGCCTTTTGTAAATAAACATTATAAAGATTTGACGGACTTGAGAGTTAGACAATTGTTTACGCCTGACAGTGACACACAGATACAGAGCGGGAACACCAGGACTAGTCACATTATAATTATGTGTACTAATATTACTGCTAGACACCAATCCAACCTGTAAATGTAGTAAATAAGGTGGCCTGGTGGAGATTCAAGCTCAGGACCTGCGGAGTAGCAGTCGCATGCTGTAGGCTACTGTCGCATGACTGAGCTATCGAACTCCCACATCACTCTAAAATTCGAATCTAAGTGGTTGTAAATCTAATCAGTGATAACCTGGAGGTGGGAATGTGCCTCATCCGAAAGCTCCAACTCATCGATTGAATTAACAAAGTTCTAAAATACCAAAGTGTTGAAATTTGTATGCTTAAAATAAATATGTAAGGGCTTTTAGCTTCCTATTCACTAAAACATTTAGGTAATGTTTTACTTTGTTTTGTTTTGTTTCATCACCTTTTCAAATTTTTGTTAATAATGAAGCTGGGGTTTGCAGAATTATTCTTTTGAGGCTATGTAGATGATAGGGCGTTGATATGTGTGCCTGCATCTTTTGTGAGAAACTGACATTTTAAACATTTCACATTTTGACCACTATGCTTCATTAAATTTAAAGACCTGTCTAACCTAAATAAAGGTGTCTATATAAAGTACTATTTCTTAAAAAGTATTGATCCGCTCTTGCCAACACTTGAAACAAAATATATGTAATGTGTTGTATATAAAAACAGTCAATGAGGATTAATTTTAAGAATTAAATAAAATAAATTGGATTGAGGGGTATTTACAGTGGAAACTCCCTAAAAAGAAGTATGATGATTTGTTTTACCACATGTACGAAGACGATACACAAGTCTATAAGTCTGCACCACCTAATGATTTCCCAAAGCTTATACAGGATTTTGAAATTTGTATTAAAGATATTAAATGTTGGATGGTTGATAACAAACTCAAAATGAACGAAGACAATACGAAAATCATTAAATGTAATACCAGCAGAAGTAACCTTTCCAGTGATCTTAATCATATTTGCATTGGAAATGAGAATATACCCTTTTCAGATAAGGCTAAAAACCTGGGTGTGTACTTTGATTCAAAGTTATCTATGTCGTATCAAGTAAATAACTTATGTAGAATAATGTATTTAGAGCTCAGAAGAATCAAGCAAATGTCTCCATTTTTGAAACAGTCTTATTTGAAAACACCCATTTCAGCATTTGTGTTCTCGAGATTGGACTACTGCAATGCTCTTCTGTATGGTCTACCCAATGACACACTTTTCAAATTGCAGAAGATCCAAAATAATGCAGCTCGCATGATACTTAAGAAAAAAAAGAGAGACCATATTACACCCATGCTAAGACAGCTCCACTGGCTTCCAGTGGAGGCCAGAATTAAGTATAAAGTTGCTACTTTGTGCTATAAATGTAAATTCCAACAAGCACCCCAGTATCTATACGAGCTTATTATTACTCATGCTCCTAGTCTAAACTTAAGGTCCAGAAATAAAGCGCTCTTGTCAGTCCCATGTAGAGCAAATAAAAAGACAAGTGAGCGAGCATTTGTGCACTATGCACCTGTTGTTTGGAATTCCCTGCCTTTAGATCTGAGACAGTGCAGCTCACTTAATAGTTTCAAAAGAGGCCTAAAAACCTACTTATTTACAATGCACTTGTCAGTGGAGTTTTCCTCTTAATTTTCATTAATGTTTTCTTTATATGTGTAATTTACTCATTTTTCATAATTTTTCTTTGCTGTTCATGTATCATGTCCTTTATGTGCAAAACTGCCTTATAATGTGTGTGAATGGCTGATAAATTGTATCGTCTTAACTATGTAAAGCGCTTTGAGCCGGCTATGCTGGGATAAAGGGCTTAAAAATGATCTTCATTATTATTATTATTATTATTTGAACTTTTCTAAAACCTAACTTTGCAAGAGGATAAGATGTGTTTTTTCTCTTTGGCTCTATTAGAGTCAGACTCATAATTTTAAGTCGTTCAGTGTTGATTCTCATAATTCGAAGCTGACACAACAAATATGCCTTAAAAAAGTACTATCTGTCAAGCAGTATTCAATGTTTGTTGCTGCCCAAGCCATGCATTTAGAAGAAATGGGGCTGGGACAAGGGTGCTAAAAAAAGAAAATAAAATTATATATTTACTCCCATAAATGCATTATTTCAAATAGGGTAAGCAGATGTTTATATATTTTAACATGGTGCTTCAGGTATGTACCCTTCTGTAATTCAGATCCTATTAATTCAAAATTGTGATCCAATCCCACGCAATTCGTCATTTGAATTATAAGGTTCCCTCTGTATAAGTGTTATACATTCATATTTCTTTCTTGTTGAGCACTTAGTTATCAAACTTACAAATCAGTTTGCCGGATTTTCACGATCATAAGTAGGGACCACAGTGTCGCATCAGCGATACTTAAGTTAATGCAAACCCGTGCCGACTAACCGAGGCCAATGGGACGCAACCTTCGGTCAGAGCAGTTAGCTTGTGTGAGTATTGCCGATATATGGGGTTTTATTTTCATCACTCAATATTTATATATCAAAAAAGCACCTTAATTTTAAGTGTAAAGTTCAAACACAAGAAAACATTTAATTGTTTACAAAAAGAACGAAAAAAATCGTTCATGTAGATTTTTTTTATAATGCGGTCGGAAGTCGAACGATTTTTTACATGACTCAATCAGTGACTCATGTTATAAAATATTCGATATAAATAAAACGTATCCACAATTTTGTTTTTATTTGTACATACTGTTCCCACCATCTTAGACCTTTATCTTACCAAATTACAAAGTGTTATAAAAAATATTGTGAGTTTGGCAGCTCAATCAGTACCCTTCCATCTTTTTCTCTCGTTAGCATTATTTAGGCATTACCTGATCACAGGTTTTCAACAAACATTTATCTTGTAAATAATCAGAGAGACATATATACAATGTTACTTATTAAATGCAACTTCAACGCAAGAAAGCAAATTTTACACACATTATGGTTTTTAAACAGTAGCATAATTCATTTCGGAGAGCAGATGCAATCTGGAGTAAGAGTTAATAATTATGTGGTATATTTTAATTTTATAGTCTACACACGGGTTCTCCTTTTTTATATGAATGGGATGACTGTTTCTAGTTCCTTCAATACAATACAGCAAGACAGTTTACCCTTATTATGTTTTAAGCAATATTCCAGTTCATTTACGGATAGCAGGTGCGATCTGGAGTAAATAAGTTGTTAATAATTATTTCGTGCAATTTCTTTTGATCGTTTGTAAATCTGTACTGTAGGCTCTGTGTTTTCCCATGATTATTGAAATCATTTGATGACTGTTCTCTGTAACTAGCTACGCTAACAGACCCAGCCCTACCTTATATTGCTGTATGTGTGGAATATAGTGTTTCTCTTGTAGTTGTATGTGCTGCTTGGGAATGATTTTAAGTGGAAACATTCTTCTGTATACTATCATGTAGTTGTCTATTGCTGCATGTATTTCTGGAATTGAGCTTGGTTGTATTGGTTTTGTGTGAGACACAGCACTATGCACTTTACAAAATGCTGTGTGCAGTTGTTTAATATGACAATCTATAACAAATGGGTTGTTTGTGAGGGCTTGTGTTTGTTTCACAATTGTCTCTGTGATATATGATGACAGTATTTGTGACATTGGTTCCATACAAACGATTTAATATGGTATGTTTGTAGTGTTATTCTATGTTTGGCCCTGTTCTTGGTGTGATGTCGATTAAACACAATATTTACATTGAACCCTAAACGAAAATGTATTGAATTTTACATGATATTAAAGAAGAATATCAATAGATTAAACTGGAAGATAATTACTAAAATCGGTGGATACGTTTTTTTTTTTCTTAATCATTAAAAAAAAACATACAAAATATTATGGTTGCAAACTGTGAATTAAGTAGAGTAACTTAACTTTTTCATAAAACTCACACAAATTATGATAAAAACACAAATTTTTCGGCGTGTTACATATAGATCACAAGCTGGAGATTAAAATGAGTGTAGAAATATTTGTGGTACTCCCGAGTAGTTTCAAAATAGTGAGGTGCAAAAGAGACTTTTTTTTTATCAATTTCTGCCGTTGCATAGGCCGACGTGCACATCGCACAGATATCCCGCACAGAGCGCCTGTCAAGTCAGTAATTGATTAGCACATATGTGAGCAACCGCAACATCCCTTCTGTCTCTTAAGCTCACCGGTTCGCAACTAAAATGCCGGATTTGGAGGGAAATTCTACACTGTGGGACACACATCAGAAAATTTTATATCACTTGAAAGCTTGTTCTCTTTCCAAAATTTCTATACATAACTTTATAGAAGTTAGAGAAGTTCTTTAAAAAAAAAAAAAATACAAAAATGAGGTAAAAAATGGTGTAAATACCTTTTTTTTTCACCGAAAAGTATAGCAACAAAATATTAGGAACCAGATTTATAGACAATTGCAATTTTATTGCAACTGATGTATTGAGGAAAAATGACAAGTCTCAATCTTTTTCCTGCCAAGGCAATAAAATGCTTGCTCGAGTGTGCATATGTTCATGAGTATTGATTAAAACCTTTCTAGTGCCATGTAACAATACACAGGTAATCATGAACTACATCTACACATGTAAATTTCAAACAATGTTGAGAAAATATGAAGATAATGAATCTTGTCATTTCAATTTTATGTATTCCAAATGCATAAATTATATTTTTTTAATGACTAACACAAAAAGAATTTTTTTTTTTTTTAATGTGAAAAATTAGTAGTAACACTGTAGCTTTTGTGAAATACACATTTTTTAAACCAACTTGACACCACTTTTAACATCATCCACTTTAAACAAGCTTGCTTCATTCTCATTGGCTCTTTTATTCTTTTATTTGTACATATAATTCTCAAATTCTTCATCTGTCTTCTTCCTTACTCTCACTCTCGTTCAAAAAGATCTTACTCATTCGCTTTAGTGATACTTAGAGTAAAGTGAGGAGTAGCATTGAACTTTATCGGTGCATTGATCACTTAGTTGATCACTTCTTGTCTTCGTTCCTTCTCTCACTTTCTCTCCTCATCATGTCTTCTCACTCACTTACAAGTTCTAGTTCTAGTTATACGTCATGTAGCGTGGAGTAGCGCTGAACTTGGCATATGCCTTGATTACTTTGTTGACAGCCTCAAGGAAGTCCTTTTCCGTGGCCATCTTTCTGCGGGCTCGGATTGCAAACATACCGGCCTCTGTACATACACTACGGATCTCCGCACCTGCAGAAAAGGAGCAGGTGTAGGGGTTAGAAATAGGAGGTTAACATTTTCAGCACATGAGATTGAATGTAAATATACTACGGATCTCCTCCCTGGGGAAAACGAACAAATAATATGGAATTAGAATTGACAGCAAACACTCCTATTGACTTTCCAAATTCATATACATGTATTACCATCCAACCTCATCTTCCTTTATAAAAGAACCCATGACCATGAACATCCCTATGGGTCATAGTGTTTTTAGCCTGATAAAAAACTGACATCAAACACCATCTTGACCTAGCCTATTCACAATGTACACGAATGACTACAGGACTGCGTGAAATAGTCCCAACAATTAAATGTGCAATCTTTAATTGAATTTTCAAAGTGTATTGTGATAAACATCACCTCACGTAAACAAGATAAAAGAGCTGATTGTAGCTTTCAGAAAAAAATACCACCACAATCAACGAAAGTCTTGAGGGGAATCCTCATGCAAATGATTTTAACTTAAATTAACTTAAAAAAAAATATTTTTTAGGAGTGTAATTCATTTCATTGTCGATAAAGCTATACAATACATGTTCGGCAAAGCAACATTTCTCAGCCTTATATCATTTCGCTTTACGGCTTGGGGCGACATATTAAAAATATAAGCACTGACAATGCATGACAACTACTGGACACACTGTATATTATTTTAAAGAAAATATGAAATGTCATAAACAACCAATGGCATCCTCTAGCTTAACACTTCTTTCTATCATAGCTATCTCAAAAATTAAAATATTTTAAAACAAAAATTATTCTAAAGCACTTGAAATCAACTCTTGTATAATTGCGGAATCTGGAGGACCGCTTTAATTTGGGAAGAGAAGCTAATACATATTCACAAAAACAGCTACATGATTACTACATGTAGTAGTAGTAGTTACTGTAGTATATTATAAATTAGATTTAAGGAGCGTAGTGGTCTAGTGGTATAACCATGCTCGCTTTAAGTGGCAAGGCGATTTGGTGCCGTTGCATCTTTAAGTCGAGGGTTCTAATCCCACAAATGGCAATCATTGTTTGATCATTTTCATTAAAAGCCTACCTCTACCACTGTGGACAAATACCTAAAAATGTCCAGTTTACTCATAGTTACTGTACTAGTAGTGGCAACAGGAGGAGGAGGAGGAAAAGGAGAAGCAGCAGCAACAGCTGGGGCAGCAGCAGTAGTAGTAGTAGTAGTAGTAGTAGTAGTAGTAGTAGTAGTAGTAGTAGTAGCAGCAGCAGCAGCAGCAGTAGTAGTAGTAGTAGTTAATTAGTTATAGTGGTGACGGTAGTAGCTGTAGTGTTTGTAGTCTTTGTTGGGCTATGGAATTGGCAATGTGAAAACTCAGTTAATTCCTTTGATAGAGGGCTGATATAAAAGGGTTTATGCTTTTACCAATCCTAGAGGGTTTTTTAAAAATTAAAACTCAATAACATTGTCAAGATACAATAATCCTTCGTTTTCAAGGTGGGTGGTTAGGATTTTATTATGAAAATAAGAAAAGATGTTTAACCATCGCACAAATTCGTATAGACCCACTAGTGGCACTAAGGTATATATGGCAGTCAGTTTCATTATGAAAATAACTTGAACACGCCAAATGGTCTCTATGTGCTTTTGATTTGTCTCCGTTTCTGTGCATTGGCTCTCACACTTTGAGGTTTAAGGGGAAATAACTTACCTGTACTGTTAGGACAGAGTCTGGCTAGAAGTTCATATCTGATGTCTTTCTCAACACTCATGGATCTTGCATGGATTTTGAAAATGTGTGATCGACCCTTTAGGCATAGATAGGTAGAAAAAAAGATAAAATTTTTAAAACATTAAATTTATTTAATCTATTTCTTTTTCTTAAATAATTTTAGTGGCGTCACCTTTAACTTTAAGTACAGTACCAGACCTGCCAACCTAAATTTTCTCTTGGAGTAATATCAGCTGCCACAGAGAGTAATTTTTGGAACTTGGTAGTAATAAAATGCCGGAAAAAACAATTAACGTAATACCACTGCTTTTTACGAGGATATAAAGGTAAAAAAATTAAACATATTACATCGTGATGTTTATAACAAGAGATAATCACATGTCTCCAAGCCCAAATAGGTTTGGAGGAGTATAGATAATGAATTTAGTAAAATTAATTAAAACAAACGGCGACTAATGGTAAATTGCAAATTAAATATGGTTCATGGGTGCAAAAATTGTGAAACTATTTTTAAAAACTAAAAGATTTAATGCAGGAAAAATACTAGATTAAATTAACCATGGAGATACATGTGTATGAAAGGACACTTTTTTTTTGTACCTTACAATGGTATCTGTCATTGAGAGCCAAAGATAAATACAGTTAAGTGTTATCAATGTAAAAGAAAAAAGATTTATAAATCCAACTGTTCAGTAATTAAATCCAGAGTAAAAAATCTAGATCTAGATAATCTTGATATCAGATGATCTTCCTTTAGACAAACTGTGAATCATTAACCTGTTAGTGATACATGGAAAAGCCTTGAGAATGTCTTGAAAGTTAATTCCCTATTAGATTCTAAAGAAGAAACTTAGTACATATCTGTGTACTTGTTTCATGTGAACGACATAATAGCCTACTTGGGCTTCATTTTGGTTAAAACGATCAACACTAGAAACCCCGCTTTCTCCCTATTTCTTGCTACTCCTAGATCTAGTGAACAATCAGTCACTACACTGTACATACATGTACTTTCGGTTTCGTTTTCATCGTGATTTTTTTTTACTGGTGCATTGAACATTCTGTTGATTCCAAGAAAATTGCCGCGGGGGTTATAAACGAAGCCAATTATAATCTATTTAAAATTTTGAAGAAAAAAAATTATGATGGTGTACAATGTACAATTTTCTCGACTGCGTATCCCAGTTCAGGAAACCAGACTGTGAATTGACCGTTTGAGAATAATATCTTATATCTAGATAAAAATTGCTTTCCAATTCATCAGAGTTTGATAGGCACCGTTCATTGTCGAGCATCCCAGAACGCAAGAATAGACCAAAAAGGAACTCAGTTACAATCTAGTAGAGTACTGTCTGTAACATCTTTGAGTAATATGAAATAATGCGCCGCCCAACGGAAGTGTGTGTGTATGTGTGAAAGAGTGGCAGCGATTGTGCCAGTGTGTCTAGCTCTACAAAATATGAAATTGTTTATCTTATCTTGCGAGGGTAAGAACTGTGATGGGGCGGGTGCTTGACAGCGAAGATGGTTTAAAGTCTGAATCAGTCTAATTGGTCGCCAAAAACATGGATTCTTGCTATTTTTGGAAACAAACTCTCTGCCTAGCACCGGTAAACAAAACCAGGGGATTCCCATATGGACTGATTACCAGCGGCGGAAGCATAATTGCCGCTATAGTATTACACTATTTATCGCATTTTTTTCCTGTAAAAAGCTGCAAGTGAATGTTTAATCTACAAGTTTATTAGAGACTCGACCAATCCCAGTGCCATAGCTGATACTTATGAGAAGTTAAAAATATGAATGGGCCCAGTAAACGGCAGGGCTAACCGATTCTTATTGCCGAAAATGGCAGCAAGTAGAGGAATATCTTTATGATTTATGAACATGTTCGTTTATTTCTTTGTTACAGGTAACCAAGTGTTATCTTAAATTGTCATTGTTGTTTTCACTAAGACTCATTTAATCAAATAAAGTCTTATTCGAAATTTAACAAAGAGTGTTATGACAATTTAAGTTGATCATAAGCCCCTGTTGAAGACATTTGGGGACCGCTGTCTCGATGACCTCCCCAATCCCCATCTACGCAACCTGAAGGAGAAGGCCCTACGATACCGTTTTAGGGTCGTGCACATTCCTGGTATACGTCACGCTGCAGCTGATGCTATGTCCCGCAAGCCCGTGAGTGAACCATGCATGCTAACACTGCCTGATGATGTAGCTGCACTGCTCCCTTCTATAATTCCCTCCATAGAACCATGCCTGCCACAAACATTCCTTCAAACCATCTGCACTCATTTTCTATCTGCACCCATTTCCAGGATGACTCTACTCAAGTCTGCTCCCAAACTGATTCAACACCTACCGAACTAGTCAAATCAGTAACATGGGACAATGTCAGGCTGGCTACCGCCAGTGATCCAATCATGATGGCTCTGAGCAAAACAATCGAAGATGGCTTTCCAGACGACAGGACCCATCTGCCTCCTGAAATACGCGAATTCTATCAGTTCCGGGAGAACCTGAGTACATTTGATGGAGTGATCCTCTACCATGACCGTGTTGTTGTTCCTCCATCACTCCGTGACAAAATCCTCCAAACAGCTCATCAGGGTGTATCCCAAATGCTCTCACGTGTAGAGACTTCCTTCTTCTGGCCTAGCATGATCCCGGCCATAACTGAAACACGAGCCCGTTGCTCGTCATGCAACCGCATGGCACCCTCACAACCGAGTGCTCCACCAACTCCTCCTGTGAGCCCAGCATTTCCCTTCCAGTGCATTGTTGCCGACTACTTTTACTACCGTTGTCACAACTATCTCGTGGTGGTCGACAGATACAGTAACTGGCCTATAGTCGAGGAGGCATCAAATGGTGCTGCTGGCCTTATAGCTGCCCTGAGACGGATCTTCGTAACTTATGGTATCAGTGATGAACTCTCAACTGATGGTGGACCAGAATTTACTTCACTGGCCACAGGTACATTCCTTCGAAACTGGGGGGGTCACACACAGGCTCTCATCAGTTGCATTCCCTCACAGTAACTGCCGTGCTGAAGTCAGTGAAGACAGTAAAACGCCTCATAACAGATAACACTGACACACATAAAGTGTTATTCGAAATTTAACAAAGAGTGTTGTCCCACTCATTTAGCAAGCACTGAGCGATCGACGGAGTTCCCAATTTTTACCTGGATATTGTCAAATACCTACTTCTTCAACCAGATACGAATGGACGTACTCAGGAGGTCAAACATGTAATAAATAAGTATTATACATACTGGTTTGCAGCTATGCTTATATCTTATATGATTTTATTTAAATTTCAGTGCTCACCTCCAAATCTGGCAATCCAAACTCAATTTTCCTGTCAAGGCGACCAGGCCTCATGAGGGCAGGGTCCAGCGTATCTGGCCTGTTGGTCGCCATAAGAACCTTGATGTTTCCACGGGGATCAAATCCGTCCAGCTGGTTGATGAGCTCCAACATTGTCCTCTGAACTTCATTGTCACCGCCGGCTCCGTCATCAAATCGAGCTCCTATGAGGATGGGGTAGCAGTGGTGGTAAAGAATGATAAGCTTTGTTTAAGCTTGCAAAGACTAAAGAGACAGTGAGCAGCATTATGCTTTCCTCTTCCTTTAATTAAAAGCTGCTTTATTCATTATTCAAATAAAATTATTTAATCTTCTCATCAAAAGTGTCAACTGGCTATCAATAAAAAATTCAGAACTTTTATATTACGCAGCCCTCAAGAGCATATGCACAACGATAAATGATATGAAATGCCAAGGAAAACTAATTTATATCAATAACTTTGCTATAAAAGTTAACTGAAATGAGTCCTCAAATTGTAGTAATATATAATTTATATATATATATATATATATATATATTTATTGTATGGATTATCCTGAAAATTTGGCAGGTATATTACATAAAACAGTTAATATATCAAATTGCATGCATGTCGAGCACTACTCCCAAACGGCTTATTGTGAAAATCTGAAGTGCTTATTAAAAGAAGTAAATTGAATTTAAACAAATCCACATCATTTGTAATGCAAAAAATAGTTCTAGAACTTTTATGGTGGGTCTGACAACATCAGTCTTTCTTTAAGAATGTCATAGCAAAATTATTACAAAAAAACAACAAACAACTCAAAAACACACACACACACACACACAAAGCAATCAAAAACAACTTGCCTCCCACAGCGTCGATTTCATCAAAGAAAATGATACAGGCTTTCTTGGACCTAGCCATTTCAAACAATTCCCTCACCATTCTTGCACCCTAGAAAGACAGTGAAAGACATGGCAATTGTAGCAACTGTAAGGCTAAAAAATACAACCAAAGATATATTTTTTTTAAATAACATAAAATTAGACATGATGTCAAACCTAATCATATATTCATGTTGGCAAACGTATAATTATATATTATCTGAAAGTTTAGGCATGTTAAATAAAACAGTTAATATATCAAATTGCATGCACATCAAGCACTATTCCAAAAGCTTATCTGTGTGAAAATCTGAAGTGGTTTTTAAAAGAAGTAAATTGAATTTAAACAAATCCACATCATTTGTAATGCAAAAAATAGTTCAAGAGCATAGACTTTTATGCTGGGTCTGACAAAATACATACAATTTTACTATTACAGATTGTCCCAAAAACCTTAATTTTACAACAGAACTGGTGTGAATTTGCTCTTCAGTAGTTGATTATCTACTCTAGGTAATGAAGTTATTGGATTTAGGTCTGTAGAAAGTGAAAGAGAACCCAGTTGAATCCCTCCTTGTGTAGTTTGTTATCTACAAAAATATCATACATCAGACATAAATCATTACATTATTTTGACCAATTCCTTCTTAAATTATAATTTATGGGGAATCATTCAAGTCTATCATGAGATCCACTTTAAAAAGGAAGAATAATTAAATAAACCGTTTAAGGGCTTGAGCCCTCATGAAAATCAATCAATTATGTGCTCAAAAAGTTCAATATGCATGCATTCTGTTTTCAAAAGAAGGCATGTTAATTAATATAAAAATGTAGATTTGAATTAAGTCTGCAGTGCACATTAAATTTATTAAAAGTTTGGCCTTCCATGGCTAGTTTTGCAGATCCTAGTCCCAATCTTCGTGACTTTCATGAAACAGTCGCGCCATCTTCCAAAACCAAAGACTGGCACTTGGAAAATTGTCTGTCTTCTACTCTGGGATCACTCTCGCGTCAACATTTTGCTTTTTTTCTACGGACAAGCGAAGGTACTTTTTTGGTTTGGATTTTATTCTACAGGAGATCAATATAAGGTCAAGGCACTTGCACTTATATAACCAGGGTATTAACACTCATTTGAGAAGGTTATGGTTGTATAGCTCATAAATTCGTGTTTTTTTTCCCATACGTAACGCTATGCTCTAATTAAAGCGTAAGATTAATTAAAATAAGTACATGAGCATGTAATATCGACTTTCATTTACGTTTCTGTAAGTAGTGACAGCACACGGTTAGCGAGGGCAAGTTAAAAAGGAAGAAGAAAATTTTAAATTTAGATTTTTTCACCGCACAAACGATGTATTCATGGTATTAGACTATCACAAGCACAATTAGTGGTTTGCATCAATGCTTTATACAGTCATGTATATTCTATAATTAAAGCACACAAAAAATAATTGGTGTATGTTTTTACATTGATATTCTACATAATATTGTTCGGCATTCTTGTAACTTGAGATAAAAATCTTTTGAGTATTTTTAATACACAGTCTCAAAGTTTCGATACAATAGAAAGAAAAAGCAAAAAACTATGAAACTAAGCCCATTTATGCATCTTTTGTGTACATACCTTTATGTTCTATTCACACCATGATCATTCCTGTGAAAAGATTACGAAAACAATACATCTTTTTTGTATCATTTGCGCTTCGTTTGCAGCTAGCATGAAAACTGTTTGTGTATGGACCCCCTGGAAACCCAAGGAGTCCAACCTATGGACCATCTGTCTCTATAACAAAAAGCAATATTATGTTTATGCCCTTCTGATTGTTTGCTTTGTTGGATTCTTAACATCCACCATCAGCAACTAGGACATATCTTAATCCTACTTATGCTAGATGGTTGGTTGGGTTGGTTTAACGTCCAACAGCAGCACTATATAGCACTTGTGGATGGACCCCAAGACGGACGTCTGACAATTTTTATGTGCTGCCACACACGAGACAGGGCAGGGATACCATGACTCCTGTTTCAGCCGGTCACATTATACTGACACTGACCCAACCAGTAGGGAACGCAACAGCCAGGATTCGAACTCCGAACATTTTGCGTCGGAAGCCGATCACGGCGACGAATCCTGTTCACTTTAGTTTGTGAGCAGCGAGCTCTAAGCCCATAAATCTTGCAGCCTTATCGAACAGAGGGGGGGAGCACCTTCTCTGGTCAGAAATGTTACCTGTGCGGCAGGAAAAGGCACGCGGACGGAATGTGTGGAATGCGATTGATACCCTTTTTTAAACAGAAAATCACACTACTTGCAAAAGAATAATCTTTTTTTGAAGGATATATTTAAAAAGACAAGCAAATGTGCATCATTCTGTTCGAAGAAAGTGTAAAAATACATACATTATGACCTACAAAAAATAAGGTTTGAAATGACTCAGTTCGTGAAAGAAACTTAATTTCAAGGCAGTTGTTTCAGTCTTTTAAAGCATTAAAAGTTGACCATAAAAATGCCTAAAATTTCGCATGATAAAAGACATTGGTTTACTGAAAAAGTCTTTGTTTTTAGATTCTGCTGTACGCCTGGGGTTCACTAGATAAAAGGGTCATAAACATGACAAGTCGCTCGCACTCTCTGTAATCTTCTCGTTCTGGACCTAATAATGATAACTGATCAGCGTAGAGGATTTTATTCATCAGTGGGATAGCCATATATATCAAAAATATTATGTTAGGGCAGTGTAGCACATGCTTATCCCCCTCCTCCTTATTAATTCTTCTTCTTCTTCTTCATCAGCATCTTCTTCTTCTTCTTCTTCTTCTTCTTCTTCTTCTTCTTCTTCTTCTTCTTCTTCTTCTTCTTCTTCTTCTTGCGCTCAGGCAATAGGCCGGTACCTGCATCGGGTGAAAAGCCATTAACCCCCCGATGACCCCTCGTGAGACGGTGGTCGTCGCTGGCCTGTCAGGTGTCTGCTTATTTATTGCTCAAAACTAAAGTGAACGGAATCGATGCATTTTCGCCGCCGTGCGATGTTCTACCCCTGGATCGCCGCGACCCCCACTTATGCTAGAGATAGAGAGAGAGAGAGAGAGAGAGAGAGAGAGAGAGATTGAGAAAGGGAGAGATGTAGAGATTGAGAAAGGGAGAGATGTAGAGAGAGGGAGGTGGTTGGGGGTTGGTGGGCTAGGGACTACTCACCTCTCCCACATATTTTTGCACAAGCTCCGAACCAATGACCCTGATGAAGCATGCATCTGTTCTGTTGGCAACGGCTCTGGCACAAAGTGTTTTTCCTGTACCTGGAGGTCCAAACAGCAACACTCCCTTTGGAGGCTCAATGCCTAAGTTCACAAATCTCTCAGGCTTTGGTGAAAGGAAAAAAGAAGAATGTTGGGGTTTTTTATTTCAAAATTGTGGTTACATCCATTTTGTTTTAAAAAATAGAAACTTGGTTTTTATGTTTCAGATAGTTCTTGTAAAATTGTAATATATGTCATGACCCGTTACAAAGTGAATTTAGGGGAACCAATTTTGCTATATCTTTTGCTTTCCAAATGTGACTGAACCAAGTTTTACCACTCCATTATTATCTTAAGGCAGAATAAAAATCACATCCCTCAATTGTTAAATGAACGGCATTTAGACTTCAAACACTCATCAACAAACACGAAAGAATGCTAAATTCAATTAAATGTTGGCTTTCTGAATTTAAATAAAAGAAATATTTGAAACTTGCATTGTACAATTTCACAAAGCAGAAAAAAATGAATAATTTTCCATCTAACATAATTCATCTTGTTAGTAAGAAAAACAAAGAACCATTGCATAGTGACGTCTTCAACTAAAAAGCAGCTATATCAAGAACATACATACATGTAATAAAGGAGTCTCGACGACTTCTCGTAATTTTTCTATTTGCTCCTTGCATCCTCCGACATCGCTATATGTCACATCTGGTTTCTCTTCAACCTGAGAAAACAGAAATACAAAATATGAGCTTAAAACTTCAATGTATATAAATCTTGCATGTGGTTTTAATTAAACGTTTCCCTGCCAAACGCATATCAATTACAACACTGTTAAGTCCCACCAATAACATATAATACTAAAATATCTGTCACCGTTGCAATTTGTACTACATTGCATTAAGTTTTAAATATCTGATCACATGTTTATAGGTTAAGTACAAGTAGACTATATTGTGAATAGAATATTAATGTCCCACAATTTTATGACTTCCCCATGCACAGAGTGAAGATACCAGGACTAAGGTCTCATCCGATCTTATTTTACTGACATCGATCCAACTAGTAGGGAATAAACTGACTTGACAGGAGATTGAACCTAATGCAAGCCAAAGGCTCCTTAGTTTAGCCACTTTTTCTCCCACCCTGCTCGCCCATTTGAACATTCCTAATAAATTTTTTTTCCAGACAGAAACGAACACTGACCTGCATCATTGTAACTGTGGGATCAATTTTTGGCGGTAGCGGAATATGGATCTGGTACTTGTTTCTATCAACTCTGGAAAAATATTTCAAAGAGGAAAAGGTGAAAAAAAAAATTTGAAAGCAATAGGTTCCATTCAGGATTCCAGTTGGCATATCTGCTTGGTAGAAGTTATTTTTGGCGGTAGCGGAATATGGATCTGGTACTTGTTTCTATCAACTCTGGAAAAATATTTCAAAGAGGAAAAGGTGAAAAAAAAAATTTGAAAACCATAGGTTCCATTCAGGATTCCAGTTGGCATATCTGCTTGGTAGAAGTTTTATAGTAACATTGATAAGAAATTATCTTTTTAAAGATCTATAAAACAAGATGTTTCCCAAAATTGCCCTTTGTGATTGTGTTTCAATACTTTCATTTTGAAAGTATTTAAATGGAATGAAAAATAAATTGATTATTGCCTTGTTTGGCGGTTGGGTTTTTTGTTGTTGTTGTTGTTTTGTTTTTGTTTGTTTTGTTGTTGTGTTTTTTTTTTTTTGGGGGGGGGGGGGGGGGAGGTAAAGAAAAAGTGCAAATACTCACTCAGAAAGCTTTAAAATCTTTAAACAGACCAAGAATCAAATAACTCAAGAAAGAGGTATTGAAAAATGGAGCAAAGAGTAGACCAAAAATATTTTGGGAAAACAACAAATTGACAATAAAACCAAAAGATAAAGATTTAAAGATTAAATCAGGTGGTAATATCAGGCTGGCAATGACCAATTTTTTATGTAAAAAAGGAGGAAAAATTTAGATGCATTAATATAAACGTTCTGATGTATTGTTATGATTAGGATAAAGTTCAGATTGAAAGATCAGTATCATTATTCACCATTATTTAATCAAAGTAAAGAGAGAGATCTGTGTAAAGTTTTGATAGAAATAATTTCTATTTATAACGAATTGGGTTGGAAAAACATCAAATAAACCAGCATGTTGTTGAACTGAGCAAAAACATGCAAGTGTGAAGCAGCAATTAAAAGGGACTATTTAAAACTTTTTAAGTATGTAAAATTAAGAGAAACACCATTTTGTCAGATATCTTAAGATTAAGATGGAAGGCCCCTAGCCCTGAATATAGATATGGGAAAATCATCAAATTCAAAGTAACAGGTAGAAATAAAAGGAAATTATTTGCCTACCCAACTCTCATGCCCTCCTCAATATCTGTGGGAGCCACCTGCTCTCCAAGATCCACAACAAACTTTGCAAACTGCTTCACATTGATGATGTATTTTGGGTCATCTGAGTCAGCATTGATGATTTTAGTACACCGAGCCACTTGCAAGGGCTGCTCACCTGTGAAGTAAATTTATAAGCGGATCAGAAGCAAAACCAGGTAAATTATATATCCATGTTCATAAATGCCATACGTTCTGTGCTTTTCGGGCACAGTTCATTGACATGAACTTTGAGCTAGAGCCTTTAAGGCGGCGAAAATACCCTGATTTCGTTCACTTCGGTTTTGGGCAATAAATATGCCGACACCTGACAGGCCAGCGACAATAACCATCTCACGGGGGGTCACCGGGAGATTAATGGTTTTTCACCCGATGCAGGTACCAGCATAATGTTGGCGATAGTTTTAAGGGAAAATTTTGCGAATTGATCATTTTGGTTTCATTTGACGCATGGAACCATTCTGAATAAGTCCTTATCTTTGCAGTTTATAAATTTTTCCCTTCTGAACTTTGTGGTGAACCATATCTTTGCAGTTTATAAATGTTTCCCTTCTGAACTTTGTGGTGAACCAAATTTCACCTGGATGCGTTCTCACGCGATCAAAAGCTGCTGATGAAAAATCTTGAATTGTTACCAGGAGCATTTTATTGCATGAGTAATTTTGCAATTAAAATAACCACGTTTTTGTTTTTTTATTACTATCAATAGGATTTTTCTTCTAGTTTACAGTGTTGTTTATTTTTATTTTTGCACGCCTATGGTTTAGCTGTAACGGGCACTAAATAAGTGAATGGTACTTTACATGACATGTATAAGGTCGATTAAAAGATTAATTTTGAAAGGTTTGTAACCAAACGATTTCAGGGCAAAGCTTCCTTTAATTATACATGCTTCTTTTATATTTTTTATTCCTAGTAACATTATTAAAAACTTGAAAACTTGAAATACTAAGTGTCAGCCGTTTAGCATTATTGAGTACATTATAATTTTAGGTTCACTAGATATTTTTAAAAGCTATTGTTGATCGATTTTTTCAAGTTGAAACTGATCTTTCATCAATGCACGCACAATGGATCATACATTTGAAACTCATCTCGAACGTGTAGACAGCCTATGTAGAATCTGTGGTGGGAGAACATTGATTTGAATTTCAAACAAAAAAAAAAGCTAAAACAAAGCCGCAATGCTGCAAAGATTTGAGTAATTTAAGTAACGGTTTCTTTCACTCAATGCTGGGAACAAGACTGTCAAAAAACTTTTGTGTGAGACTGAGGCAGAACCAAATGATGTGCCAATGTATTCATCAGAGCCGCCCACCTCATCAGCCATCAGCTGTACCATCACAAGAGACATTCATCAGTGACAACACATCACATGCGTCCCCAACACCTGAAGAGGAGATGAAATTCAGCAATCCCTACCACCCCTAGACTTATATGGTGAGGGACCCAACTTTTCATCATTTCCTGCAACATCAAAGGCTCCGCCACCACAAGAAACATCTATCTCTACCAATGTACCAAGCACATCACTTTCACTTATAGAAGACAGCTCAGGGCCTAACCCCTCACACCTGTTTGCAGAGATAACAGACTATACTGTACAAGATAATGTTGCATGCACCATGCAACTTGCTTATGCCATTCGTGGTAAAGAACTACGTTTACCACACCCTCTGGCATTTTCAACCCCTACCAAATCACAATGTGTGGCAAAGCAAACAACGAACACAGCAACATCACCATTCGTCATACTAGAACAGTCAGCTTTACACACAAACTCACATTATTCAATAGGCCCAATCACATCACCACATACAATCAACTACAGTAGCACAGCCATGGAAACACCACAGCGATCCAAAGTGAAATCTAGCAAAGATGAAATTCTTTCCGCTGTGGTAAAATTAGGCGTCCCACAAGAAAATAACGATCCATTCAGATTTCAGGACTTTAACCTTGATGTGTCACGCATTTAAACTATTACTGACTATCATACTGAATAGAATAAAAGAAAAGATCAATACTGAAGTCGGGGAAAACCAAGACGGATTTAGAAAAGACAGTGGAACAAGAGAAACTATATTTAATCTGAAAATTCTGCCCGAAAATATAGAGAGAAAAACAAGACATTTATACATGCTTTATTGATTTATAATCCTAAAGCATTTGATACAGTTACCCATAAGAAACTTATGAATGTTTACAGTAATTAGATATTGATGAAAATGATATAGCCCTGTTATCAAACCTGTACTTGGAACTATTGACTAAAGTAAAGCGAGACAACATACTAACAGGTGTAGTCGGAATAAAAAGAGAAGTTTGGCAAGGTTATGTATTATCCCCATTCTCTATTCAACATATACACAGATTTTATTTATAGAGAAATAGTAGAAGTTCCTAGATAAAAGGTTGGGGGTATGAAAATGAATAACCTACGATATGCCAATGATACAGTGATCCTGGCAGAAAGCGAAAAAGATCTCCAAAAACTACTAACAGTAGTAAAAGAGAAATGTGAAAAATATGGCTTCCTGATAAATATTAGGAAACAAAAACTTTTGCTATTTCAAAGAAAAAAAGAAAAACCTGTTATAAATGTAATTATTGAAGAAAAAAGAGTGGAACAAGTTCAACGTTTTGTATATTTAAACTAAAAACAGAAGATGGAAAAAATGAGACATATAAAGAAAAGGATAGGAATGAAAAAAACAAATTTTTCAAAACTAAAGCAGATCCTTACTAGTTCAAATGTATCACTTCAAACAAGACTAAGAGTTAAAGACAAATCAAATGTTATATTTGGTCGACATTTATGTATGGGTGTGAAACTTGGACTTGGACTAAGCCAATATAATGTACCTATGTAAAACAAAAATTGAAGGATTAATATGGTGATGAGAAAAGAAATTCTCCTCAAAAGTATAATACGATTTTTTTCAGCTGGGTATGAAAAGTTGCATGACAAGGTTAGTTTTAACGGGAAAAACTAGATCTATCTGTCAGCAACTAGGCTATAGCAATCACTGTACATGTAGTATATTGTACGAAGACAGTGTCATGTGAAGTCCAACCTACTCTGTGTCATCAAGCGATGGATAAACAAGAAAGGCAACCTTAGATGCGGATTGGTGCCTTCTGCATGCCTACCTCAGATTATTGTGTGCATCTCTAAAATCTGAGGCGGGGTCACACGTTTCAAGTATTCTCATTTCTTACCTGTGGGCGCAACATGCACCGCTCACAAGCACGATCACATAGAGCCGGGTCATAGACCACACCAGGAATGTGAAAGAACTAAAAAAAGGTAAAATAATATAATGCTCTAGCACAGCTAAAATGCGTTTACAGATACCTTCAAAATAGAAAGATATAAAAACCAGTGATATACTCTTTCGGTTAGAATAGATAAGAACTTTGACCAGGTCAACCCCACATCATATTAAACCAAGATCTTATGCAATACTAAGGTAAATCCTTACTTCTTTAATTTATAGTCACTGTCACAACATTGAATTCATTAATCAATGCAAATTGATGATTTGCAATGCAGACATCAAATGTGTACTATTGCGCTATTGAACACAACCCAAATAAAAAATTATAACAGGACGCTAGTATAAAAAAAAATTGACTATCGATATTATCAACCAATAAAACTAATAGTAATAGTCATTGTATTGAATAAGTAAAAAAGAAAGTACATTATCATTGGGTATATAATATTGATAGTTTTATATTATTTGTATGAAGTCTATTTTGATGGGCCGTACTGTTATTAAGTCACCGTACACCAAGGACTGCTCATTAGGCGTTATTTGCCACACTTTGGCGTAATAAATTACACCAAAAGCGCAATATTGGCAGGTCTGATGTCAGTATAGATACACCTGACTCATGAACTTTGTAAAAAGTCACTTTTTATATACATTGAAGTTTTAAGATGGTTATTTTATACTTATTTTTCCTTCATATAAAAAACATTCCTGGTATAATACAATTGTTTGAAAGTATTTCATTTTATTTTATTTTTCACTTAAACACACTTTTTTTAAACAGGAGATTGTTTCTTGTTTTCCAATGACATTATTAAGATAGCGCACAATAATACTCAATAATCTAGAGCACTAATTATGAGGGCACTACATTCAGTAACAGACCTTAGCATTGCTGGTAAGGGAAAGGTCAAGTGGCCCCTTATGATCCCCATTAGGATAAGACCATCAAAACTGCACACGCCTTAGCCTAGCTCAACTAAAATGCCGCTCTTAGAACATCGTAGGCTACACAGGCAAATATTTTGCTAAGAGAAATTGTGGTATTTCTGGCACTCTCATTAAACCTTACTGAAAATTACCTTTAAGACAAGCTAATAAAAGGATATAGAAATTTTTGCAATTAGAAGTGACATTATACTACTGAGGTGAAGTGATTATAGATTATTTTATGTGAGTATTTAGTAAGAGTGCGGTAAACAAACAAAAAAGGACGCTACATGGTATAATCAAACAGTTTTCTACTTTAAAAAAATTAATCCATGTTGAAAATCTGGCTGAGACAAAAGGACTCTAAAAGGTTCACGTTTTGATTTCAGTGGATCTTTGACTGAAAATGGAAACTGCGGAATATCTGCAGAAGACCAAAATGTGGAAGTCTATCACAGCACAATTACAAAGGAAAGTTAGGGGGGAAAAAATTAAACATATTTTAAATTGATTTTTTTAAACAGGTTAATTATGACACTAAAACTAGATGAGTAGTTTGGATTAACTGAAGGCTCACTCTGCAGGGTTTGTTTGTCTGCTGCAAGATCCCATAATGCTGGCAGGGCAAGTCCGGTGTCCGATTCCTTGATGCCAGATAACTCGTTCACATTCTTGAGAACATTCTGGATGTCCTCTTCCACTGCTTTGATGGCCTTGGTGTATTGCCCTACACCCTGTGAGGACAAAAAGAAAATACATTCCATTTTTAAATCAAAGTCCATGGTGCATTGTTTGTTTTTCCTGTTGGATTGGCTTGTAACCTGATTGGTCTACCTCTGAAGATGGACGAAGCGAACTTGGGGCTGCAAACGTTGTTTTCTCTACACTTTTAATATATATAACTTCAACTAGTAAAAAGTCATGAAGTGTGAATTGTCAATTACATATTTAAAATAACAGATCTAGCTCTGGTTGACATTGCAAATCAAAATCTATTTTTGGGTAGTATAAACAAAAGACATATCAAATTTGATGCTAGGGCAATACAAAAGACATACATTTTTTTTTTATCCAGAAAAGTAATCTTTTACCTGGACAAAAAAAAAAGATTGATTATCCCTTATTATAAATCCTTTTTTTTTTTAATCTCGGGGTTTCCAAAGATTTCAACATCTTAAGAAAGAAGTTCGTAGCTGAAAACTATTGCTTGTAACTTTTAAAAACTACTATGTAAGTCTAAAAATGGGGCATAAGATGGCTCAACATTAGTAGGTGCTGCTCATAGGTTATAAGGATTGGGAAGATCCTTGGTTCAATTTCTGAGCGGACCATCTTTTCCAACCAGTTGAAGTTATAAAGTGACAAAAGTCCAGGATGGCAGGTATTCCCAATCTGTCTCAGAGCTGAAGAACATAAAATTGCCATGCAGTAGTCTTGGAACCTGTCCAGGATTACCAATTTGTTGAGAGTGGATACCAAGTTATAAAAAATACAAACCAAAGCTGAAAAAATCCATATAAAGTCTTACTTACATAGGTTTTCAAAAGGGCAATGTCACCTTCATCAAGTGCTGTAAAAATAAAATGGAAAATATCCTCAATAAAGAGAGAAATTTCATGAACTTTTTTTTATTATTCGATGAAGTTGGTTTCTGTTGTAGGTAAATTGTTGATTAACTATAATTCACATAGACTCTGACACACTGTACATCTTATCAATATTAATGAAATAAAGATTACTAGAAACTCTTTGTAGACACGCTATAATTTAAATTTATTGATAAACATCCTGTCTGAGGGTTAAAATACAACTACAGAATGTCTAGATCTAAATCAATAACTGTCAATTACTTAGATCTATAATGGATCTGAAAAACAGCAGAATAGCAACGTTCATGATTGTTGCAAAATGTTATTACACGTTCAGAAGTATGAACACTCCTCTCTCACAAACCCATCAATCAATCCTCTTTTCACTCTACCGCCCTCTGCTTTTAAATAACACAAAGCACAGACCTACTCTAGAAACTCTAGGCCTAGAAAAGTAGAAAGTCTTAAACCTTAACTTACACAATTATTATACACGCCCATAGCACAACCCATGGCCCCTTCCTTGTGTGCACACTATAGGGAATTTCCATAGGTAACAGATATTATAACATTATTATAACAATACAAAAGGATGCTGGCACAAGAGCGTATCAACCTGTACAAGCTGATAGGAAAAGGCAAATTAAGCTTAGTACTTTCTCCAAGCCACAAACGTGGATTCGATAAACATTACTTCATGTATGTAGTAGCCTACGCATAAGCAATGTCACAATTTTTATTATTATTATTATTATTGTTATCATTACTATTATAATACAGTATTAATACTATTATTATTATTATCATTATTATTATTATTATTATTATTATTTCTATTACAGTGGCCTCTGCCTTTATCATCAAACACGCACTAGTTCGAATCAAGTTGTCAGAAAAAAAACTACGAGAACTGGATGAAGATGGACAGGAGAATAAACGATGTCGATTAGATAAACCAGAGGTTCAAATTGGTAACCCGGATGGGGTCAACTGCAATACTGATACCGATAAAACAGTATAATGAAAATTTAATGAACAACAAAGAGACACCGCGTGTCGAAAAACATTGTTCTATCTTTTTCGTACTTGCAAACTTGAATAAATGTCTTTTTCTTCTTGGGTTTTAGTTGCACAATTAACCGTAATTGTATGATAATCATAAACAACATTGTTTTGCTTTAAGAGGCGGAGTCGTTCAGACCAGCACATTTTCAGTTAATTTTCTAAATATACAGCGTATAATTAATTCACTTTTAAAAGTACACCAAAGTATGAGGGGTGTATCCCTAGCATAGTTTTAACAAGAATCATGTTAGAGAGGCTGAAGACTACCCTGTACAAGTGACTCCGAGATGATCAGGCAGGCATCCAACAAAATCAATCGTTCACAGACCACATAGCTATCATGTGCATCATCATCAAACAGCCACTGAGGTGGCAGACCCCTCTGTATGCAGTGTTTGCTGATTTTCAAAAAGCATTCGACGGCGTTGACTGAGATGTCATCTGGAGACTAATGCACCACTATGGCTTTCCAAAGTTCGTCACCATTATTCAACAACTTTATAAAAATGCCACTTCATGTGTCATCTCGATGGTAAACTAACGGAACCCTTCAACGTAAAAACTGCTTGCAATCGCCGACGATCTTCCTTACACGAAAATCAACTACAGGCCAGAGGATGGGTATCCAGTGGACCTTCATGAGGCAGCTGGAGGATCTTGACTTTGCAAACAATATCAGCCTCCTCTCACAAAGACAACAAGACGCACAAGAGAAACTATATTGTGTGTCAGAAGAAGCCAGAAAGACTGGACTACAGATGATCAGGCAGGCATCCAACAAAATCAATCGTTCACAGACCACATAGCTATCATGTGCATCATCATCAAACAGCCACTGAGGTGGCAGACCCCTCTGTATGCAGTGTTTGCTGATTTTCAAAAAGCATTCGACGGCGTTGACCGAGATGTCATCTGGAGACTAATGCACCACTATGGCTTTCCACCAAAGTTCGTCACCATTATTCAACAACTTTATAAAAATGCCACTTCATGTGTCATCTCGATGGTAAACTAACGGAACCCTTCAACGTAAAAACTGCTTGCAATCGCCGACGATCTTCCTTACACGAAAATCAACTACAGGCCAGAGGATGGGTATCCAGTGGACCTTCATGAGGCAGCTGGAGGATCTTGACTTTGCAAACAATATCAGCCTCCTCTCACAAAGACAACAAGACGCACAAGAGAAACTATATCGTGTGTCAGAAGAAGCCAGAAAGACTGGACTACAGATGAAAATAGGAAAAACTGAGGTTATACGAATCAATAACAGACAGGCTAACCTACTGCAGCTGTATTGGGAAAACACCAAAGAGGTTAACCAGTTTGTTTATCTTGGCAGAGTTGTGAGTAAAGACGGCGGAACAGACAAGGACATCAGATACCGAATCAATAAGACCCGATCCGCTTTTAATACCCTAATACCAATCTGGAGGTCTACAGCCCTGTCGGTACGAAACAAGATCCGGATCTTCAATACCAATGTCACATGTGAAGTCGGTCTTACTATATGACTCAGAAACATGGCGCCTTACCAAGAACAACAGCCACAAAGTTCAATCATTCACCAACAGATGCCTCAGAAACGTTCTCAACGTTAGATGGTCTGACGTTATCACAAACAAAGAACAGAACGGACAAACCCCCATGGAGACAGAGATCTGAAAGCGCAAATGGGGCTGGATACGCCACACACTTCTAAAGTTTGTACACAACATCACAAGGCAAGCCCTGGAGTTGGAACCCCCAAGGTAAACGCAAGGTCAAACATCCGAAGCAGACTTGGCGGCGAAGCACCGATGCTGAGATAAAAGCTGCTAGTAGTACATGGGTTGAAGTTGAACAGAAGAGGGCTAGCCAGAACCGAGTTCGGTGGAGGGGATTTGCTGCGGCCATATGTTCCACAGGGAATCAAGAGGCTTAAACTAAAAATGTGGGGTGTGACCTCGAAAATCACCAGTTAACTGCTTCTACTGTTCTAGTGCTCGTCTTGTTGGATTCGAAGATAAACTCTCATATGCCAGTTAAATTAATGGTCCTCCTGACTATGGATCTAGGCTTTGGGCAAGCAATGAGGGCTGAATGGCACATAGTAACGGGCATTTCTTTTACAGAAAGAAAAAAAAATATGACAGTGTCAACAGCTTTCCGGAATGTGCTGGGGATCCGAAATCAAATTATATTATCGGAAAAGTGGCATTCCTCGCCACTTGGGAGAGAAGAAAAACAGGTTCTTAAGACTTAAGTGGACGGATTCTTATGTTTATTTGGAAAGGGGCAAAACTGAGTAAATGCCACGTAGCCCTATTGCTTTATCTCACTCGTTTGTGGTAACAAAACTAACATACACCTTGCGAAATTGTTTAAGTACCACCTACTCCTCAGTGATTGGATGTCCAGTCTCTATTGTGCCCACCTAGTATGATTCTCAGTCTAGAGCAGACAGCTGAACAGTTCACACCTCCATGTCTAAGTCTTTGATTTTCCAGCCGAGACTTATAGGTGCCAGGATTTCACAAGACAAAAACATAGCGGAAGAATTTTCTTTGATTTAACCTTTGATTTTTCCCTTAGTCCTACCGCACAGACTGATGTGTACACAGCTCCTAGCAGTTTTTTTTATATAGTTCTACTGTCAAGGCTCTACTAAAACGAATAATTTGTGTTGGCAAGTTAAAAAATACTTGAGTCTGCGACCATCCGATTGGAGCAGTAATAGTAGTGGTAGTAGCAGCAGCAACAGTAGTAGTAGTAGTAGTAGCAGCAGCAGTAGTAGAGGTAGTAATAGTATTAAAATAAATATAAGGAGAGACAGACCACTGGATTAATTATGAGTAGATCTGGAATTTTTTTTTCCACAGTGGTAGAAGCACTCTATTCGTGAAAATGGGCGAACATTGATTGCACTTGTATATGCGGCACCAAATCGCATCGCCACTTAAAGCGAGCATGGTTTATACCACTAGACCACTATGCTCCTTTTAAAAAGAGTTTCGTGGCCAGGGTAATAAACACGTTTCTTCAAGTGACTTGCTATCTTGATTGAGAAAGTCCAAATAGCAACAAAGACAACCACTATAATCCGGACGCATCAACACTTGCCAATGGACGTGCAAACATCTAGGGACAAACAAACACAATAATGTATGCCTCGAAGTTAACTGTATTCCCTTTAATAAATTAAATATTAGTAGATCTACTCATAATTAATCCAGTTGTGTGCCTCTCCTAATATATTTAATTTATAAAATACAATGAACTTTCAGTTTGCTTTCCTTGTTTAGAGAGAATCTCTATGTCTGTATTTATTTGTTGTTGTCTCTGTCTCTGCCTATCTGCCTTTTGCTCTCTCTGAATAAACCGTTTTTCATTTTGTAATAGGCCCACTATTACACTTTCTCACACCTTTTTGTGCCATGGATAGACTACATTTTCAATTTTGATTGTTTGTTCCACTAGCATATATATCTATGATTAAGTCGTTCATATATTTAAACCACTGATAGTATTCTTCTGGATAATTCCTACCCCACCAACACATTTTTTCCTCTAAATTTTGATCCCTTAGTGACTAGAAAATTCCCAAATGATTTTAAGATAGCAATTTTCAGTCATTAACTGACAAAGACTTTTTTGATGTCTTGTAAAAATTATTCTTTGTCTTTTCACACGCACTCACTTTTCCTCTCTCTGTCTCTCTCCTTTGTCCCTCTTTCACTTTCTCTGTCTATGTACCTTTTTTTCCCATCTCATGTACTTTTTGCAACTGTGTAGTCATGAGACTTAGGCTAATTATAATAGTTTTTTGTTTTTTTTCAGTCGCTGAAAGATTCCAAGCATGGTGTGTTAACCACCACCATTTACTTAATGTGAACAAAACTAAAGAGCTGATTGTAGATTTCAGGAAAAATTTAGGCCCTTTAGAAACGTAATGCTATATAAAAGGGCTAGGAGGTTGATGAGTGACAAATTATAAATAGTTATGGGCAACATTCAAAGATAGTATTGAGTGGCAAAATAGTGCAACACCCCCTCAAAAAAAAAGGTAGGCTTTAGTTAAGAACTTTAATTTACTTATACTAATAATTTCAGAACATTGGGCTCTTTATCATGAGATGTCGCTGTCCAGGAAACTATCAGGACAGTTGAAAATCCAAAGGCTTGCAAGGACCTAGAATCTAGATCTAGTGAATATTACGGATGTTCAAGAGAGCTTGGGCGTCGTCAACATTTCAATCTGATTGTGGCTCCAAAGTACTCTAGGCAAAATATAGATTTCTAAAGATCTAGCGGAATCTAGATTTTGGGAATTCTAAATCTTCTTTGGTGTATGCCCGCCTTCATCAAGTTGAAGATTCTGGCATTTTTGATTTCATCTCTTCAAATAAGATACAGTTCTACTGCCTCAGTTTTGATCAGGACATAAACACGGATTTTACATCTAGATCTAAATTTTTCTAGACTAGGTCTTATGTTCTTACACTGGATAGGTTTTTCCTCCTCCGATTTGTCTTCCTTCACTTTTCTTTGATCAGATCCCAGATGATCAGGCATGATGATAACCTGGAAGTTGCCTATTCACCTAGATTTAGAATCTATAGGGCCTATTTTATCAAGCCTATTTCACTAAAGCAATTTATGATCCTTTCATGAAATTTTTAAGCCTCAGGGGTACAGCTCTAATCTATTATAAATCTATTATCTAAATGGCACTGTTTAGTGTTTACTTCATAAGTATCATAGCGAAAGCCGAGAGAGATGAGACATCAATTTTTTCTTTCTAGATCTACTTCCGGTTTTTGATTTTCGCTTTTAAACGCACTCAATCATAGAAAACGTTTCGCTATTTGATATTTATATATAAGTTGCCACACTACGAATTTCCACCTTTTTTTTTTTTTAAATAGATGGCAACCCACGAAATTCTTGGGCACTGTGGGATAGCCATAGGAAAAGCTGAAGGATAAGCTGAAGGATAAGAGATGAATTTGAAGTGTACAAAAACTCAAAAGTTATGTTTCTTCAGAATCCTACCTTTAGAAATAAAAAAATCCACAAAGGGATACCCTATGAAAAACACGTATACAGGACATCTTTGTAAACATTTGGTTTATTATTATGTTGTTGTTGTTTTTGTTTTGTTTTTCAATTGCTATTTGTTATTCTTTTTTGACATTTTCATAAGTTGTTAAAAACTATATGCGCACGTCTTAGTTAATTAAACAAATTACCACTGGATTTATTTAGTGGTTCAATTACGTCCTCTGGTTTTTAATATATATTATGTGTGCCCGTTAAAATTTACGCGCTTTAACAAACAAACAAAATATTCCGTGTGTACAATTCGTTTGTTGTTTTTTTTTTCAGAAAATGTTCGTTTTAACTAATTTAAGACTCAAGTCTTATAATTAAAATATCACATGGCTAAGAGTTTTCTTCTCAATTTTCGTTTCAAGATGCTTATGAGAAAATCACATTATTATTATTATTATTATTATTATTATTATTATTATTATTATTATTATTATTATTATTATTATTATTATTATTATTATTATT
>RQTK01000234.1:0-32500 GCA_003991915.1 Elysia chlorotica | reverse complement strand
CTTGATATCGCGATCCTGCTAATATTTATGGTCTATGTGGTGTTTTAGCCCAATGCTAGACGACAGACCTGCACCAACCCTTGGGGGCCCTGATATGTTACAGAGGATGCAGGCATTCAAGGCACACCCAACTAATCATGAATAGGTCCCTACCTGTCGTCCACCACACTCCTCCCCCTCCTATCAAAAGAATGAAAAAGAGAGTAAGGCAGAAAGAGATATATAGAGATACATTATGTAGATCAAGATCTAGATTTGTCTAGAGGTAAATGTTTAGACAAGAGTAGGGCCTATCGTATAGATGAAGTTAGATCTAAAGAATGAACTGGGTGTATTATGTTTAAAATGCTTTATAAATGCAGTTTTTGTTTTGTGTTGGTTTCTTTGTATCTACACCGGAGACTTACAAGTGAATTTTAAACCCATTAATGCAACCAAGAGCATATAGACTTCTCTTGCCTGTCCAAACAAAATATAGCTCTAGACCAGACTCATTAAAAACTTCAAAACTCAGACACATGTAGTTGATGTTATAGTTGTTGTTGCTTATTTCTTTCCGTTGCTTTAATTTGAGCTTGTATGTTTGGCAGAAGTGTCAAATACCCTAAATCTAGCTATAGAGATATATGTCCAGATTAAAATATCAAACATCTAGATCTAGAACCTAAATCTAGTTGAAACTTGTGAATGCTCACTGCTAGAAGTCTTGATCTAGCTTCGCATGCATAAGGAGGAGAAAGAAAAAAATAGTGGCAAAATTAGTCAGTTTCACAAGGGAGAGGAAAAAAAAAAGGGGGGGGGGGGGCAATGATACAATCTTTCAAATAGATTTAGATATAAACCAGATGGGCCTTGTTGAGGAAAATGGGGGGGGGGGCATACAATTTTGGAAGGATTTTCATTATTAGACCTGGATGTTTTCAGACAATTGCCGGAATTCAAAAAATTGGGGGAGGGGGAGAGAGAGAGAAAAGAAAATCTCCTTATGTGCATAGTGCGAGTATCCAGAGTCGATTTTCAACCTTTGCTGACTCACAAATGAGAAAAAATGGATGTTTTCAGACAATTGCCGGAATTCATAAAATTAGGGGAGGGGGAGAGAGAGAGAAAACAAATCTCCTTATGTGCATAGCGCGAGTATCCAGAGTCGATTTTCAACCTTTGCTGACTCACAAATGAGAAAATAAACTATGACGATGTGGTAGTTTGCAGTCTATCAGTTTCCTTGTTATGTGAATAGTGACAAGCAAGACCAGGATCGTAAGGGATTCATGGAATTCGATTCACGTTCAACTTGAGTTGGATTATATATATTATATTCCCCGATTATTCGTAAAATTATGCGAAGACCAAGACAAAGAATATTTAACTAGTTTCGTATACCTTTTTTATTTTCTAATGTGTTGGGGTCCGTCCACAATATAGTGCTGATGTTGGACGTTAAACCAACTCAACAACAAGGGCATCAACTAGTTACAAAATGTAATCAAATTCTACCGAAAGATCCAGTATCATCCACACAATTTTTTTTATCATCCCCTAAAAATGCTTTGTTTAACCAATCAAGGCTAACTTACAATGTCGATATTAAAATTAACTGATCAAAAGAAAGTATTTTTGTAGATTAGTTAACTAGAGTTTACAAGATCCTGTAACAAGTTTGATCTGCCTACTGAACAGATAGTAAATTGCCTTTATTGATTGAATTATTTCTGTGTCCTACTTTGACCATACAAATATAATTTCTTTCTGTAATCCATTTAAAACAAATTGAAAAATGATTTTTAAAATCTCAACTAGAAATGTAGAACTATGCAGTGGGCGTTATCCGCTTCAACAAGTTCACGCACAATTTTAAAGTGCGCGAATTTTTATGCACACTCTGCACTTTTTCCTTTGAATGCTTGATTTATTGTAAATTAATGTAAAATCAAAAAATTGTGCTTTGAGAAACATAAATATGTGGGTTAATTTTTTAAGACACAAAAATTTCCCAACAAAAGATTACAAATAATAATCCAATGCAAAAACAATGAAACGAAACAGAAGTTTTTAAAGATGTCCTATTAGCGTTTTTTACAGCATGAAAGTGTTGTATCACTATGTGAAAACATTTACATCCCGAAGAGACATTAATTTTATTAATCTTGAGTTTTAGAAAAGTTCTAATTTATCTGCAACCCCTCAGCTTTGTTCATCCCACAATCTCTGTGAATTTTGTGGATTCCCAATTTGTAATGTAAATTAGTATTAGAAGCCCAGCTGGGAATAATAACTCTGGATATAAATATCACTAAATCAAACCTTTCAATTAAGCTTTATAGTTATAGTCATTGTTCTTTTACAGTTTTAGGCCAAGTAGAAAAAAGGTTTTGTTGAGTTGTTACCGCCAGTAGGTTACTTTCTATATCCTTAATTTTGCTCTAAGATCAGACAAGCTTTCTAGTATTTGCTTCCAGACACAGTAATTTTACATCTTGACATGTTTTGTTGTTGTAATGTTCATTAAATGATTGGTTTCACTTTTGAACAGCTGTACTGTTCGACTCGGCAAGTCTTATACAATCCTGCAACTTCTAAGCCATGGCAACAGAAATGGAACTCAATGGCGCAGTGGCCAGCAACGTTGATCTTGAAGCTTTTGAGCCAGAGCCCCCGACGTACGACAATGCATTTCCTGCGTTGACCAGTGACCCAAGAGGCCCTGAGCTCATTGCCCCTGGGGCCTGGCAGCCCAAGTTTGTCACTCGGCAATCAAAGTGCACTCAGGTACCTACAGTTCATCTCTCATTAGACCATTAACGTGAGGGACATGACACCAAAAGGCTAGTAGGATATCTAAGAACCGTTCTAGTCTTTGCAGTTGGTTCAACCATTTCGGTGGACAACTGAACCATAAAACAAGACAGTGTTATGAGCTGTTCTTATATTGGGGTAAATTTCCTCTGGATAAAATAGTTATGCAGTGGGAAAAGTTTGATGTCTTCTGTTTTCATAGTCAGTATTCGTGATTTAGTGAAATAGATTTGCTTCAGTATCATCAATATCATAGAAAAAATAATTGTGATTGTGAGGTAATTTTCGTATTTGTGTCACCCGTGCTTGATATAAAAGGTTTTGATAAACATTTTCATTGTTACGATTTTAAATTAAACAAAAAATCTCACAATGGAGTTAGGTATGTTTTTTTCCTATTGGAACATCACATTTAAAACAATTTATGATTTCAAATCAGCAGAATCATCAATCATGTTTTTTTTTTTAATACATCCATAGAAAAACTGTGCGCATAGTGCTGCTTTTTCTATTTTTATTTATCTTGATTGTTCTCAGGTGTTCACTGTTCCCTTAGAAGAGCGCAAATTCAAGGAGATGAATGAGCGACAGTTTGGAGAAGAGAGCGACCAGATGAAAATCTGCAAGGAAATCATGCAGAAGACCGGTTTGTAGATAGTTTGTAATCGTTAAAAAGATATGAATTTAACACATTTCCTCCTGTATATCTTCTAGCCCAAACAGCATTACTTTCCTGGAAATAAATTTGAATCTGTCAATCCTTCTTAAAAAATAAATCAGTTTTAACATTTTAATTGGCTATAAAATTGTTTCTAAAATGTACTCAATGCATCTGAGTGCTTTTTTTATAGGTGATAAAAAAGTGGACAAAATTGAACCTTAATTATAAACTAATTTGTCTCATGTGACCAACGCTTATACCTGTTCCAGGGCTGCCAACCCATACGATTAATCGTATTGGAGTGCGATTTTTAACCTCGTACGATTTACGATTTTAGAGAACAAAATACGATTTTCCGACCTTGGAAAATACGATTTTTCACTTTTTGCGCTCTATTGGTTGTTTTCGTTTTTCTGTGGTCGCTCTTTTTACTTGGACGGACCAGAAAGTTCGGGCTAGGCTTAGTGTATTCCTATTGTTTTATTTGTTTACGCTGGCGCTATCGATATGCTACTTGAGATACAGGTTTTTCGTTTTGTTGCTTCAGTGATTTATGGTCGATCGCAGTTTTTAAGAATAAAAAAAATCGGTACCGTCATGGGCTGATATCGCAATTCGATTTCCGATTCCGCAACCGATTCAGAGTCCAGATACGTAGTGACTGCATACATATAGTGTTATTGAGCGGCATAATCAAGTACCGGTTATCGGACTATAATATCCGATCGATAGTTACATTGACAAGGCCCATTCGTCGAGTGAATCCGTGTTATGTAAACAGTGACAAGCAAGACCAAGATCGTAAAGGATTTATGGAGTTCGATTCACGTTCAACTTAAGTAGGATTATATATATATTCCCCGATTACTCGTATATTTAACTAGTTTCGTATACTTTTTTATTTTCTAATGTGTTTTTTAAATAATACTTTCAGATTTTTGGTACTTTGTAAATTGGAGTGTTAGGCAACCCTTACGAGCTCGACACAAGTACGATAATAGTAAACAATAAGGGCGGATTTGAGTAATTTGATTTGGATTTTCTACTCTTCTCGGTAACAACGCAGTGGTGTAAATCGTAGTTTGTGAAGATTCTGCAGTGAGTCGTGTGTAGATCTACATTATGAATTTGAATTGGGTCAGATCATCGATATTCATGTTTAGAACTCTAGATCTAGATCTACTTTACGCGTTAGATCTATAATACGCGCTAGAGACTATCTGACTAGACTCAAATAGAGAAATAAGAGACTGAAGACATGCTTGAGAACCAGAGGGAGGGATGGATGGGGCCAGAGTATTTTATATGCAGGGGATATTATGGTGAGTACATGAATTATTTTTTTTTCTAAAATGTCATCGCTCTGCATTTGAACACAGTGAATCTTCTTTTAATATTAATTAATCATAAGTCTACAGATAAGCCCATCTGCATTGGTGTAATTTCAGTAAAATGTGCATCCAGGCAGGGGTTTTGCCTCATGCGATCCAAAAAATAGCTTCAGCCTCAGGGGGACAAAGTCCCCCGGACCCCCTTAGCCCTGGACCCATCTTCTTTTCACAACTTAGAATTTTCAGGCAATCTTGTGGAGGCTCACATCCAGGTCTAATGTAAATAAAGACCTTCTCCCACAATGCGCATGAATTTGTTTTGTACGATTGATGCATACAGATTTTTTTTCTGTTTGTGTTTTTGTTTTATTGCATTTTTTTTTCATTATATTTGTTGATGTTAACGCACTACACTACTGCAGGTCCAATGAGTACCATTTCTGGACCTGGTAGGTTGGCAGCCCTGCTGTTCAGAGGGAAAATATTTGTTATGGTGTTGTCTTTCTTTTGATCTTAAGTGAGTGCTCAGAACTGATAGTCACTAGTTAGTTTGTAAAATTCAAGGCAATTCAAGGTCATCATTCTGTGCTTATTCATGGAGCTGAAAGGCACTAAAAAACCTTAATACATCCATAATAGATTTTTATTCTTTTTAACAAAAGCAACCAGATATAGTGTAATCAGCTTTTAATATCAACCATGGGAACAGTTTTAAAGTTTATTCTGTCAACCCACTAATATTCAATATATACCTACTTGCCTATGGGCAAGGCATAGCGATTGTAGTGTTATGTATGTAGCATTTCGTTTAGAACAGGGGTCAGGCCACTACCTGATGTAGAGAAACACAAAGCAACAACTTGCACCAAACTGTCACAATTATTTACTTAAATCATCTTATTCTAAAGTGGTAGAACTCCTTGGCGTTACGTTTTCACCCTCGGATGAGTGTACAGATCTGGGGTTCTGGTTTCCCTCCCGGTCATGCTAAGGACACCAAAGCATCAGGCTCATTGAAATTATGTGATACATGTGCAAGCACCTCATTGGTCTCCAGGTTGCCTAATCATCTAAACGCAAAACCAATGCTGGAGGCAAAGACAACTGACTTACCCTCTCACGCCAAAGACAGAAAAAGCTGTGAGCAATTGTTGCTATCGTAAATACCTGCAGATAAACCTTTTCTCTTTTGTTACAATTTTTTCAAGGATAGTACTATTGTTAAGTAAAAAAATGGAATTGGTGCCTTGAAAATAGTTTGTTCAAAGCAATAATTCTTTAAAAAAGCCTTGTTAGATCTATACTTGTTTGATGGAAAATGTTTTGTTTTTTCACAGGTGTGTCCATTGAGCTTAGCTTGGCCAAGGACCAGAGTATGACAGTTGTCATCACGGGAAAGCAAGATGCTCTGAAACATGCCCGCCGTGAGGTTGTCAATAAATTGCAAACCCAGGTAAGCATATACACTATTGTTTTATCTCCTCAGTTTTGACAGTATTTCCTCTTATTCAATGCAATTTAAAGGCACATTTCTTTAAATTCAATATAATGTTGAAAGGGGGGGGGGGGGTTTCACAGTTAAAATTGATCCTCTCTCCTAGCGTACACATGGCACATCAGTTAGGGTCTGGTGCTATGGTCTTTAACCCATAATTTACCAGCCATCGGAAATTTTTACTGTGGCCAACTCCTGGTGTAAGGAGCATTGCTCTGATTTTTGTAATATGGTTGTAAAATTCATTAACATCTAAGCCACAAAAGATAAAAATATATGAAAGAACAAAAACAAAACCATATTATGCTGAAATCGATAAGTTTTTATTGATATACAAAATGTTGATAAAATAGTCTGAAAAAAAATAATGAAGATAAAAATTAAAAAAAAAAATTGTATTTTGGCCTTGTTTTAATTTGTTTTTGTCCGATTTGTTAATTTTTTACAGACATTTTCATGGAATAGGGCAAGGCACATCTCATCATCAAGGTGTGCCTTGCAAATCAGATGCAAAACCAGTAAATTACATAGCGAGGTAGTTTGTGGATATCAAACATCATGTTGATGTAGAAGTAGTTTGAAATCTGCTGAAAGTCTGGGCTCCTCTAGTTTGGGAAGCGTAGAGGTTCGTTTTCTCAGCAGCTAAGACCATGAAAGAGCCAAGAATGTAAAGTTTGAAAGAATTTAATAGGATGTGCAGTGTAATCATAGTAAAAAAGATCAAGTCTTGGGCCTGTTCTGCGAGTAAATAGGGCCACTTCAACATCATGAAGGGTAGAGGACTAACGGAAAGAGTTGTATGGATCGTTTGGGGTGGGGTCTTCTTCCTCCTCACCTCCTTGTTCAAACTCAACATCACTCTCATCGCCCTCCTTTTCATTTCTTTACAAGGTCTTCTTGAGAAAATTGACTAGCTAAGCGATAGAGAATGCCATTTTCAAAAAATCACAGCTTTGAAACTGGTCATATTGAAATGCAGTAAAAAGGGAACAAAACTAGAACGCTTTAACAAGACGATGAACTTTTCTTCACAAAGGTTAAAAAATTCTAAATGGGCGTTATTCTGTTTTATAAAAGTGTATACGGAACAAGTTTCACACAGAGCAATAGGGGGCGGTCCGGGATAATACGATAGCGGGCGCTACTATAAATTATTGGTTAATCGTGACATTGCAACATGAATCCATGGTTTGAGCCCCTACTGGTTGGGTCAGTGTCAAACTAAAATCAAAGAAGCTCAGTGAATTAGAAACCCCCCCCAATAATAGAGGAGGCGTTAGCAGGGGGATACTCAAATTGCAGGCCTATGAAATTATAATGGAAGTATTTTTAATACAACTTTAGCTAGTTCTAGACTGTTTATAAATTCTAAAAATGGAGTCACAGTAATTTGCCAGCAATAGTCGTGAAATCGCATCATTTTTACGGTTTTTCCAAAATTCATGTTCATCAATTGCCTTTCACCACTTACATGCGATTTGATCGGTACATACCGATTTTCGGCGTCAATCCCGATTTCCCGATTTCCACGGAAATGTACCGATTTTTCAAACTGTGAAGATATTCAGCATAGCAGCGCGATCGCTGATTTTTTTTTTCAATATCTGCCTCTGGTCGCTGCTCATCAAGAAACCCCGTTTCTGCGCCGGCAGAAAGCTCATGACCCGCACCTAGTACAATTCATCCGAGTCCGTCTTGTCGCCGTATTTTTTCATAGGCTTAGCTAGGGACATGCGCTCTTTATCGAAGCCTATTCTCTTATATCTTAGTGTATGGGAAAGGGTACTGAAAGTACACCTCCCCAAGGTGCCAACCTGTACGCTTCGCTATTTTTCGTTAAATGTTCTACCCAATACGCCGATACGTAAAAAAATAAATGAACATATACAACCGTCCGTGCAACACTGCCGTTTTTCGTAATAAAGGTACATGTATTAATTTGAGATACGGAACCGAAACCAAAGATGAATAATGAAAGTTTCCAGTGTTTTGTTTGTGGGCGAAATAAAATTTATGAACGATTCATTTATTTTATCGATAGGTGACATTTTTTTCTTTTTTTTGCTATACTTGGTAGACATTGCTATCGACATTGGTTTAGTCAACAACTTATTGATACGGACCAGTCCCAACTCGTTGTTTTCTCTTGCGTTCATTCGTCCGAATCATACCAATCTTTCAGTTCCCAGTCAAGCTAGTATTGATTCTAATTTGCGTTACCATGAGCTCAATATCCGTTTACAAACAAGTACCGTAACGTAGATCTAGTTAATCGTTTATTCGTGCGATTAATACCATCTTAACATCCATTAAGCCCTTGACCTTCGTCCTTATTTACAACTCCTTCCCGTGCACGAATCTTCCGCGAGGGAAACAGGTTGAAAATTCAGTTATCTTTTATTCGTCCAATTAATACCGATCTTTCAATCTTCACATCCAGTCACCGGGGCCTGGAATTATTTCCAGCGAATCATTCTGATTGTTCTTACAGTTTATCAGCCTAGTTTTTTTTTTTCCATCTAACTTGACTTGGTTGTCGGCGTCTACGGTTTAACATTCTTTTGCGAAACATGCGTGCGTGTACTTTTGCATTCAAGAAAAGTAACGTAGATCTAATTCAAACTAGCATCATGGTCTTTATATAGAAACCTGGTTCTGCTAAGGCGCTTTGTCTTTGAGAAGCTACATTTGAGATGGAACTCTGAAACAAAGCTAGATCGAATCTCGATTTTTTACCAGTGCACCGATGTGCTTTAGAATTTAGATAATGGGTCACATGGAAGATCCTATACGGCGACGGGATTACAAAGCGTGATTGGCGGGACTTGGCCGATCACATTATACACAAGGCTGAGTCTATACGCACTAAAGGCATAATTTATAATAGTGTTTCTGACCAAATTTTGCTCTACAGACTAAAAATTATCGTGTTTTTTTTCCAAAGAAATGGCCAAAACTTTCGGACTTTTCTCATCATTGTGGCCCCCCCCCCCCTCTCTCTCTCTCTCTCTCTCTCTCTCTCTCTCTCTCTCTCCCTCTCTCGATCTCGATCTCCTCTCTTTCTCTCTCTCTCTCTCTCTCTGTCTCCCTATCTCCTCTCTTTCTCTCTCTCTCGATCTCCTCTCTTTCTGACTCTCGATATCCTTCTCTCTTTCTCTCTCTCGATCTCCTCTTTGCTCTTTAACTTATCTCAGTCTCCCTCTTCCTCTCTCGTTCTTATTGCCCCCTCTGTCTGCATACGTCTTTGTCTGCCCGTCTGTGTGTCTGTCTTTCTCTTCCCTCCCTCCCCACCCCCCTCTCTCTCTCTCTCTGTGGATTTTTTTTAGAAAAGTGTAGTTAAGCAATTTTGTTATAGTGGGTAAGAGTTTAAAAGACAAATGGGGCCACAAAATTACCCCCAAGGTATTTATATAATCGACAATAGGTTTTTGGTTTTATTTATTTATTTATTTATTTATTTTTTATTTTTTTTTTTTTTGTTTTTGTTTTGTTTTTGTGTATAGCAATATTGAGGCAGAAGCACTATACATCTATAGTGTGTATAGACACTCCCTATACACATGTACTGAGTACATGTATCATGATTAACACTGATACAATTAATAGATAAAAACTGCTTTTGTACCTATTTTTCCTGAAAAATACCTATTTTTTGCTATGGAAGTACCTAAATGGGACTTTTTCAAGTAGGCAGGCCTGATCAAAATGCCTTTCACCACTTACATGCAAAGTGACTCCAAATTGGTATTTTATAATGGAAAACGGCTATTTCGATGGACCTTGAAAAATTCCCCCCCCCCCCCCCACGCCCGCCTTTCATTTTTTGTCATTTTCAATGATAAATGATTTATCAATTTTATATGCGTTACCATTTCAGGCAAGCATTAGTTTGACAATTCCAAGAGAGTATCATCGCTTCATTCTGGGAAAGAGTGGTAAGAGGCTGCAGGAACTCGAGCTAGCAACTGCGACAAAGGTCTACCTCCCTCGTCCTGATGATAAATCGGCCAATCCTAATGAGGTCAAAATAGTTGGGGCAAAGGAGGGGATCGACAAGGCAAGGCATGATATTGAAGCGATCCATGAAGAACAGGTAAGTTTCTCACAAGTTTCTCTTGCAATGTAAAGCTTAAAACACAATTGTGTAGGCTGCTTCTTTTAGAATTGATGTCTTTTACAGTGCACAGAACCTAAGTGCTATGGCTAAGATACTTTATTAAAGAAACAGAAAGGCGCAAAATTATTTCACATGAAGTGTATGTTCTTGAACAAAGCAGTAATGCTCTTTGCCAACTTGAATATTTCAGGCTAAATTGGCTTTTGAAAGACTACCCATCCCCAAGATTTATCACCCTTTTGTGTGTGGGCCCAACAAAGAAAACATCACAAGGCTTACAGAGGAGACTGGTGCAAAAATCAGCGTTCCGCCTCACAAGGATGAGATTGTGGTGTCTGGTGAGAAGGAGGGTGTACTTCACTGCAAGCAGACTATGATGGCCATATTTGAGGAGAAGGTGCAGCTTTGGTTTCAGTCTTTGTTTTATATTTGATTGATTTATCAATTCAACAATAATTATTTTACCTCCTGAGTATGTTTTTCGTATCATGGTTGAAAAAAATGCATATTTGACTGTATCCAGCTAAAATTGGGTCTCCTGTCGATCGCTCATTGCTTGTTGCCATTTTTGTCAGTATCGTCCTGTTATTCCAGTTGCTTACTGGGCCCATTCAATTCTTTAAAGACTCATAAGTACCTCTGATCTTTTGTGGCTCTGAGTTGGGCTGAGCCTCTTATCAGCTTGTAGATTAATTGTTCACTCAAGGCTGTTTTTGGTGAATGGGGTAAATAGTGTAATACATACATGTACTGTAGCTGCCCACAATTATGCTTCTGTAGCCGGCGATCTGTACATCCGGGAATCCCCTTGCCCTGTTTACAGAGAGTTTATTTCAGAGAACCTAGTTTCATAGCTGCCAACCAGTGCGTATTTGACCTCCCGAGTACGTCCGTCCGTATCTGGTTGAGAAAATACGTATTTGACGGTGTTCATCTAAAATTCGGGTGTCTCGTCCATCGCTCAGTACTTGCTGCCATTTTCGGCAATAACGTCCGGTTTGTCCAGCCGTTAATGGGCCCATTCACGTTTTTAACCTCTCACAATTACCCCCTACGCTTCGTGGCACCGGAGTTGGCAGAGTCTCCAATCAACTTATAGATTCATCGTACACTCGCTGCTCTTTTCGGTAACAAATGCGGTAAATACATGTAGTGTACCACTATATCGGCAATTATGCTTCCGCTGCTGGCGATCTGTCTATCCGGGAATCCCATAGCTTTATTGACTGCTGCTGGCGGAGAGTTTGTTTCCAAGAATCCAGCTTTGGGGTGATCGGTTAGACTGATTTAGACTCTTAATTCATCATCGCAGACTGATTTAGACTTCAACCATCTTTGCTGTCAAGCGCTGATCCCCTCACAGTTCTTAAATTTCATATTTTGTAGTGCAAGGCAGAAATTGCTTCTCTTTCACACAGACATGCACACATACACACACATACACATCCCCATTGGGCGGCGTATTATTGCATAAATGTACTCAGATGTAACACACTGTACAAGATCTTTTACCCACTCTTTTATTGGTGGGCTAAATTATTGAAATTCTCTTCACAGCTTTCACTTCTCTATATAAATTTTGCTTATATATTCTTTTTTTTTTTCTTTATTCGGGATTTTTGATCTGATATCACAAACGGATTATTGCTGTTGCCTGGCGCTATAGTGTTGCAAATCAAGCCAAACCGATGACACCTTTTGTGTACCATATGGACATCTAGATTTTCGATCATTTTCGTACTTTGACGATCTTTTCGGCGACACCCTATAAAATAATGTGATATTCCCTGCTACATTGCCGATGGAAGATGTGTCTCTAAACAAACATATCTGTCGTCCCAAAGTGACACTGCATCTAGTGAAGGTGAATTTAGATCTAGATCTAGACTGTAGCTTTATATTCTAAATCTAGTTGATATCCGATGGTATAGATCTAGATCTGATTATGTGATATAATTTAGGAACGAACTGGCCCTAGTGGCAGAGCGTCTGGTTATCAGTAGGTTCCTAGTTTGAGGCCGCTGACTGGGCAAATTAAATGATGAATTTGTCCCCTAGTGGTTGTTCAGTCAATGCGAATGGTGTTACTGTTAGTTCCAATTGCTTTCGGCATGTTAGAAAACTTACATTCTTTAGTCAGCAGTCTGGAAAATATTATATATATTTAGGTAACGCAAAGCCTCAATATTGCTTACGTGGTGTTTCTTACACTAGAAACCAAAATATATACCACAAAAAAAAAGAAAATAACCAAACCAAAAAAACAAAACACACACATACAAAAGAAGAGAAAAAAAGGCATTTATTAAATAACACTATTCCTTGGTGCAGTTTTTAAAGTTATGGTTAAACTTGTTTAAGTCAATATTGTTAGTACGGCCATCAATTAGTGACTAATCGTGCTAAGAATCTGTATTTGCTTTCTCAAAAGTTGGCAGCTATGTAGTTTTTGGGCGACCCGTTACACTGATTTAGATTTATAAACAGTTTACCTTTGACCGTTATCGTTAATAGATCAGACCCATGTGAGCTGTCAATATAAACCTAATTCTTTACAACTGGATTTCTTTTATAACTGGTGATGCAGCAGTGGTCATATTGATACTGCCTTTTAATTGCCCTCATAAGGATCCACAAATATCTCTCTTTGGCTAGAAATCTACTTCTGTAAAACTATAATAGCCAGACAAAGAATCCATCTCGTCTTTTCTTTATAGCCTTTTTTTTTCATTTCCTCATTTCTTTAATCTCTTCAGGATAAAGCTCCAGTAGATAGTAAATATAGGCAGGTAAATGCATTCATGTGTATTTTTTTTAACCTGTTGGCTATATTTGTTTAGAAAGAATTTATATAGCAATTAAATCCTAGCTCTGAATGTTTTTCATGATCGACTTTGTGCCAATCCATTTGCTTGCTACTTTCTGCCTACAGAAACGCAGGTGCCAAACAGTGTCTGTCGAGGTGAAGAAGTCTCAGCACAAGTATGTGGTTGGGCCTCGCTATGCCAATATTCAAGAAATTCTGGCCAAGACTGGCGTGTCGGTGGAAGTGCCTGATCTAAACTCGCCCTCTGAGACCATCACACTCAGAGGGGAGCAGGAGAAGCTGGGGCAGGCGCTCACTGAGGTCTCTACAAAGGTCAGTGCTGATTTTTTTTCGTTTTTTTTTCCCTCTTCTCTGTTGTCCTCTAAAGTCTATATCAAAAACTGTATACACGTTTATGTCAAGTGAATAGTACTTTAAAAGGCAAAGGCTCCTTCCTTTATCCTTGTAATTATTAGATCTGCATGTGTATTGACAAATGTCGGATTTCCGATTACTGCCGGTCAGCTAACTTTTACAGCCCCAATGTTTTTCGCACTAAGTAATTGACCTCTTGCTACGATTTTATGTCAATCACACTGCCGAAACTGAAAAAGAATGAAGTTTTGTGGGTGCAAGAAAATGAACCATTTAATTATTTATCGATATATATATATATATATATATATAAAAAAAGCTGATGGCAGAGTGGTTAAGTACATTGGTCTTCCCCCCTACGGATTTGATCCCCGTCCATGTCATCAGTCTAAAATGTGTCTTTGTCTTATCTGTTGATCTCAAGCTAGATCTAGGTTTATGGCTGCCGCTTATAATCGTTTTTCACCTTACTCCCTCAGTTACTAGCATCATTATTTGGTCCCTAGGTCTAGCTCATTAGGGGACCGTGTTCACGTGCAGTAAAAACAAACTCACTCACTACTTCTACTACTATTACTGCTGCTGCTGCTGGCAGTCCTACACCAATACATTTTTTATTGATTGTGCATTCAAACATGTGTATGGATGATGATACTGCAGGCTAAAATTACTATATGTAATTTTTTTTCTGGTGCAACTGATAATCTAAAGAACTTGTTTCTTGCATTCTGTTCCTGATTTGATAATAAGTATACAAAATGATGTAACACATAGCAAGGAAAAGTAGAGTAGGAAGATTAGTTTTAAAAAGTAGGGTATAGTTGTGACTGAAAGAGGGAGGGGGGGGGGGAGATTCACAATAGTACTGTACAAATCAGAATTTTATGATATCAATATTTGAAACAGCACTCCAAAGAACTTTAAAATAAAACAAATTCCGATCAGATAGCTTGACATTTTCAATGAACTGCCCGAACTTTAAAAAGTGTCCTGTTTTGACTTTGCAAGTTGTTGATGTGTGGGTTGCCACAAAAAAGTTCAGATAATTTGGTTAGGGCTCACATGCAGGTCTAAATTCTATACACTGTTTTGAATAGATACAATTTTTTAGTATAATAAATGAAAATTTCTCTTAGGCATTTTTTAGGAAGAAGAGGGTAACATATTTTTTTATTGCAAGTATATATATTTATTTTAATAACCGATGTTGATGTATCAAGCTCTCTTTTTGAAAAGATTCATCAATATTTGAAGTTGTAACAAGCTCTAATCTGGAAAACAAACTGTTATCTTCAGGCTAACAGTGTTATATTTGAGGATGTGCAGGCTCCAGCATGGCTGCACAGGTTCATCATCGGCAAGAAAGGCAGCAATATCAAGGAAATAACAGAAAACTTCCCCACTGTAAGTTTTTGTTGTATATATGGATATATGGGTCAGTCCACCAGTATGAGCCATAATTTGTGACATGCTCAAAATTTTAGTTTATTCAATTTAAGGTGTTTTTTTTGCACCTTAGATGGTTCAACTATTCCAATAGATTGTGGTAAAATCTGAGAGCTCAAGCTTTGGCATGAAGAGCGATTGTTAAAAAAAGCTGACGAGACTTTGCGTGAATATCGCAGATACGGTAAATCTAGTGTAGTAGGAACAGCATCGATGTAATTCGAAATTGCGACGGTATTTCTGCAGATAACTGATAATGCGTGAAATGAAATTGAAAGGGATTAACCCTCATTAGATTCGAACGGATAGCATTCACGGATAGTGAATGCTATCGTTGTTTATGAAGTTTATTGCATTTAAAGGACTGGAAAGGTGGAAAAGGACGATGCAAGTAATACGCGATTTTCGACGAAGCTATACTTCAATATATATATATTTTTTTTTAACGTTACAAACTGCCTACTTTGACTTGCATTAAAAATTATCACTTCTTATCAGGAATTTTATACAAATCGGAGTTAAGTATCAAATAAATATGTTTTAAAAAATGTCACATTATCATAGGCTAAGGCAGAGTATTTAAATTGTTGAAAAAGGTAGTTGGCTTTGAAGCTTGGCAAACATTAAAAAAAATGTTTTATTCCATTTCTAAAGAAAGGTAGTGCAGCCTTTAAAATAGACGTTAAGGACAAAAAATATCCAAGCAAACCCAATAGAACAATGAGATACACCTTCTATTTTCTTATTTCAAAAGATAATTTGAATAGTATTCTTTAACATTTCAAATCTCTTATGTTATGTGTGTAAAACTCACTCGTTAACTTAAATCTTGGCAGTAGTGTTTGCTGCCAGCTTTTCCTTCTGTGCTTACAGATCTCCTTACTTCTAGTGTTTTAATCTATTTTTTGTAAATATCAAAATCGAAAAAAAAAAAAAAAAATTTCTGCTCTTGTTTGTCAAGGTGCACATTGAGTTCACAGAGGGCCAGGACAGGATAACTGTGGAAGGACCTCCTGAAGAAGTGAGGAAGGCTGTCCAGAATCTGAATACATTTGTAAAAGACTTGGTAAGAAGTAAAACACAGATTCACTGAGGCTTTTACTTATTTCATTACTTTTCAGATCTTAATTTTTGTTTTGTTTTATCAATTAAAACAGTTAACTGCAATGTTACATTTTCAGTAAAAGATATTTTATGATCTGGTCTTGATTTTTAATATCTGTGTAAATGTCCTGTTCTTTTTTTAAAAATACTTGAGTAATTGACCTAGATAACACCAAGATCAAATGATTTGTAAGAACATTTTATTTAAAATAATATAAACCCTAGGAAAAAACATTTTTTGTATTGATTTGATCGTAGTTGTGATATTTTTAAGATAATTTTTGGGCATAATATGAAGTAACTTTTCAAAAGACATTCACCTACCCATGTCATTTGCACTTCAATCAGCTGAAATGTATTTTCATATTTAAGTCATTTGCAATTTTCTATCTCATCCTTTCAGATGGCTCGCATGGATTATGCTGAAATTAAAGTGGACCAAAAATTTCATAAGCACATCATTGGCAAAAGTGGTGCCAACAGTGAGTACAGTCAAACCTGCTCAAGCGACCACCTGTCTAAGACGACCACCTGGTCAAGCGACCAGCTATCCACCACCCCCTTGATTTTTTACTATATAAATGCCGATGTTGGGAAGATTGCTTGTCTAGACAGGTGTCAGACAAGAAGGCCTCGGTGAACGGCGGATTGTAACTTCAAAAGACCAGAAGAAGAAGAAAAAGACCAGAAGAAGAAGAAGAAGAAGAAGAAGAAGAAGAAGAAGAAGAAGAAGAAGAAGAAGAAGAAGAAGAAGAAGAAGAAGAAGAAGAAGAAGAAGAAGAAGAAATGATGATGATGATGATGGTGGTGGTGGTAGTAGTAGTAGTAGTAGTAGTAGTAGTAGTAGTAGTAGTAGTAGTAGTAGTAGTAGTAGTAGTAGTAGTAGTAGTAGTAGTAGTAGTACAGTTTTGACCTGTCCAAGACTATCACTTTGACTCAGGATCTTCAGTGGTCGTCTTAGACAGGTTTGACTGTATACGATTTAGATAATTTTTGGAAGTGCATTTTTTTTGTTTGTTTCAACTTTAGATAAGTGATAAATGAAAGTGAAATGTTTTTTTAATTTTTTTATTAAACATTTCATATTGTAAGCACTTATTTTTCTTTTGCAAGCACATTTATAAAACATAAAAATTATGTTCTTATTGAATACCCCTTTGATGTTTTCTTTTAATTTTTGTAGCAAGCTCGTTTTCTCTCTCCTTTTTTTTTTAATACATCTTTTACATAACATTTTTTCAGTCAGTAGAATAAAGCAAGAAACAGGGGTGGCCATCAAAATTCCATCTGATGGAGACAATAGCAATATTATTAGGATAGAGGGAGAGCCTCAGGGAGTGAAAGTAGCCAAGGAACAGCTGCTTGAGATGGCCAAAAGAATGGTGAGTAGTTGCAGTGATATTGTATTTTGTGTATAGGTGGCTTTAAATATTCCCTTTTTAAAATTGTTTGCATTTCACAAATATCCATTTTCAGCATTCGAAAAGAAAATGTACATATGGTTAGAGTTAATTGTCCTCTTAATGGATTCTTCAGAAAGGAAAACCATTTTGCAATGCAAATAATTATAAGGATATGGTAATTAATTGGATATAAACTAAAATTGGACGCTGGTCGCTCTTTCATTGGTTAGATCTATTTCCAATTTAAGGCATTGAGTTTTGAACAACTGACGATTGTGGAACGGGGCGTGTCAAGGAAACTATTTTAATTTTGCTTCTTTTATAAGATTTTGATGCTAAACATATTCTTTCAATTTTTCTAATATTAAATTTGAAAGCATGCCAATTTATTTGGCTGTTATTTGACAGTTTGAAAAGTTTTTTTTCCCTTCTCTTTTCCCCAACAGGAAAATGAAACATCTAGAGACATAAGGATTGAACACAGGTTCCACAGGTTAATCATCGGCTCAAAGGGAGAAACTATCAAAGACATCCGGGACAAGTTCAACCAGGTCCAGATTACTTTCCCAGACCCTGGCAAAAAGAGCGATATGGTCACCCTCAGGGGGCCTAAGAACGATGTGGACAAGGCTTACAAGCACTTACAGAGCCTCAGTAAAGACATGGTGTGTGCTAAGTGTTAATCTGTTCCTTTAAGCACATACTTAGATAATAGCATAAGTCACATTTGTTTACTTATGCAGGAGAGGTTTAATGTGGGTTCTTTTAATGAAAATATTAGTTGCAATAAAAAGTAATACAACCAATCTGGCAATTTTTGTAGGGAAGAGTCGGACAAAATTATCTTTTTTTTACCCCTAGTCAACTAGAATGAGTTGATGGCCAGCCTTAATTTTTAAATAAACATTCCATAGATTCCCAGAAAAATCTTCATCAGATGGCTGTGTCTTTTTTGAATGACACAAAATGTGCTTGCAATTCAATATCTCGAGAGATGGTAATGATCAAGCACCATTGTCAAGTGAAACACTGGCAGTCATAGTATATTTAAGCCCAGTATTCAGTGTTCAGTACTGTGTAAAAGTATTCCATTTACAAGCCGAGTCAATACCATGTACACTGAAGTTTAGCATACAATGTGGTAAGTGCCTGTTTCCCATCAGTGTGTGTGTGTGTCTTTTTGTATCACCAGAGCGACAATGATTGACATGCCTATGTGAATAAGTCAAAGCATAGCTTCAATACCATCTTCTTCCTCAACGATTCATCTGTCTTTATAGATGGGACTAAACCCGTTTCAAGCCTGCACTGGTCTGTGTTTAGAGAGCAATGAATCTGTCTCATGTGTTCTTGCCTTGTTTGAAATGTTTCTTCATGGCAATTACAAAGGAAGTGCATTAATTGGGTTTATTGCCCAGCTTAGACAAATTTTTTTCCGAGGAAGCCACAGCAAAAAGGTTAAGTGCAGTGAAGAAATCAATGGCAACCTACCTCATAATGCCGATTGCCCTGAAAAAAATCAGGAACAAAATTCTTGATTCTTCAACACTCTATCGAAGAGACTGTTACCAAATTCACTTTTATTAACCTTTTTATATATGTCATGACATGGATTATGCAGTAGCACATTTTAGCGTTTTTTCTCTCCCTCAATTATTCCAGGTGGAAAACAATTATCAAGCTCAAGTGCGCATATTTAAAGATTTCCACAAAAATGTGATTGGAAAAGGTGGAAGCAACATAAAAAAAGTAAGTGGATATCAGAAACTTTGTAGATTGCTCCTTAAGTATAATTTCTGGCGCTTCATATAATTAAAAGGCATTCCATGTTGTGATAGTGATATTTTAACTTGATAATACTCTTCAGCAGATTATCGTTTTCATGATTGATACCTATTCAGAAGGTTGAATGCATCTCAAATTTCATGGCCTTACAAAATTTTCAAAGAATAAAATGTATTGAATGTTCACGGACCATAAAATGTTTGAAGATTGAAGTGACATAGATGTTCATAGATTGTAAAGAGACAGCATGAAAAATGTTTTTTGTTTAAAGATAATAAAGAGACTATGAGGAATGTTCTTAGACTTCACTGTAGTAAGCCCTTGGGTAGATCTAGCAGTGTTTTTTTGAATGGACTTAAGTACTCAGAAAGTTTTATATCAATGAAGGGCGATGCTCAGTTAGCAGGACAAAATTGTGAGGCAAGTGAGTGAGTGGGTTTGTTTTACAGCACGTCAGCACGGTAACAACTTTGTTGTGCCCATGATGACCTAAGACAGTTAATGCATTATACTAGTAGCAACGGTGATTCCTTATCTCTTTGAGTAGTAAAAGCATAAAAATTGTGCGTAAAAGGTTTGGTTAAAAGTGAAGGGTATGTACAGTAGTTTAAAAGATCCATGCGTAGGATTATCACAGTTAAATTTTATTATATACACCAATGTCCTTCAGGTACCTAAGTAGACGCAACCAGGATGAGTTATTCATAGTGTGTTAAAAAGCATTAAATGCATTTTAAGAGGTTGAACAATTTTTTAATCTATCATTTCGAGAACTAGAGATATTTAAAAAAATTTTCAAAATTAAAGACAATATATAGTAGTTTTTAGTGTTTTGGGGTCACTAAGTCAAAATCTATATTGACGACTTGTTGCCTCACAATTGCAAACACAGGGTCATGGAAACTCAAGTCACCAAACCTACTGAACGTACCCCAAGTTAGCCTTAGTTGGTAAAATAGAGCATTTTTTGTATGTGATAAACCAATTTGAAAGGATATTATGGAATTGTTTTAATTTTAATTTGTTGAGAGCAAAACAAATGCACACAAAGTTTCAAGTCTGTTGGAGCAGCCAATCTCTTTTTCCTCAATAACAAAAATTGAGGACCCCTTTAAAAAAAAATATAAAGAGGCTGTATGAGAAATGATGTGTAATAGATTTGCATTGGGAAGAAGGGGGACTGGCCATATTGGCAAAGCATTGGTCTCCCAATATCAAGGTCCCTAGTTTGAAACCTATGATTGTCGGTATAAGGATGTGACTGGCTAAGACAGGAGTCCTAGTATTCCTACACTGTCTCTAAGTGGCAGCACAATAAATTGTACGATGTTAGTCTTTGGGTGGCCCAGAAAATATCTCTGATGCTGACGTTGGACATCAAGAAACCAGCTCACTCACTTACTAAAATATGTATAATTTTAAGAAAGGAGTGTGCTAAATGTTCATAGAACATAGAGATTATGAAGAGTGAAGTGTAGGTGTTCATAGACTCTGGAATGAATTGTAGGAGACATTCAATATATCATTTTTTTTTTTACATAGACATGAGGAAAACTAAATCATTTTTGCACTGCCATCCCTCTAGATCCGTGAAGAGACGGACACAAGAATAGACCTCCCTAGTGAGAATAGTGACAGTGATGTGATTACCATTACTGGTAAGAAAGGAAACGTTGAGAAGGCGCAAGCAAAAATAGAGGCAATTCAAAAGGAACTGGTAAGCCTTGTTTCTAATTTTGTTGAAAATGTATTTGTTTCAGTTTGGTTTTGTTATGTTTCCTTGACGTAATTATGTCCAACCTTTGGAAAAGTTCTTCATTATCTGTTCTTTCATCAGCTATTAAGCCAATTGAAGTTTGACATGTGAGAATTTAGAAAAAACCCTTTATTTTATAAATCTGCCATTTTGAAAATTCTATGAGCATCAAAATAAGCAATTAGGCTTTGATTAAATCAAGTATTACACTAACATAACCTTGCAGCAGTGGAGGGACCTCGGTCATAGTAATTCATGCAAAATATTTTGCTTGAAAATCTTAACCATATTCTTTGAAAATTTAAAAGGACCTCCCTGAACTGGGACAAATAGAAACAAGTCTCTACATTCTCCTTATATTAACAGAAAAATCTCCTCCTCAGGGAAACATCAAAGAGCTGACCATTGAAATTCCGAACAGACTGCATAACTCACTCATCGGTGCAAAAGGCAGGTTTATTCGTGCCATCTCTGATGAATGTGGTGGTGTGATGATAAGGTTTCCTCAGGAGGGTTCCAAGAGTGACCGTGTTGTGATTCGAGGCCCTTCTGCAGATGTTGAAAATGCCAAAACTCAGCTGTTGGAGTTGACCAACGAAAGGGTGAGTTTTCAAACTGTCTTCGGGGTATGTGCAGGCCTTGAAAATTAAAGAGGATAAATTTAAAAGCTTCAGTCACGTGCATAAGGAAGTCAAACGTTGCCCAGAGAATCACTTTAAAGAACATAGCTTTTTACAATTTGATGCCAGGCGCTGGTGTAGCACGGTTCAACAGAAAGCTTACAAAGCCAAACATAGAAGAAATCACCAACACTTACGCCACAAAACTATAACGCATTGCTCCAGATGTCAACCAGATGCGTATTGATGTTTACGGGGGCATTTTTCACATGATGAGCACTGATGCTGAGCCCCGTCATCTCTGTCCTGGTATTCAGTCGTGGTGCTTCTTCCAACGCGCACTCGCCTTCGGAGATGAGCCTCGCAAGCACAGAACCAGCATCAAGAGTGACGTTGCGCAGTTTGTACTGCCAATAGTAGACAGGCTTACTCAGCATGATCTCCTAATACGCTGTGCAGCTATGCAGAGACAGAATACAAGTGTTTCAACTCTCTGATCTGGGCACGATGTCCTAAAACGGAGTTTGCGTCGCGGCGGACTGTCGAAACAGCGGTAGCACTGTCAGTACTTGCCTTCAACAGTGGCCCTACTGGCATTTTTTCAGTGCTACAAGCTATGGGAGTTCCAGTAGGACTGCACCAGATACAGCACTGGGATAGAAAGCTGCAAAAGAAGCTGGCAAATTGGGACAAGCGGGTGAAGCGGCTCTCCAAGTGAGGACGCAAAGGGAGGAAGCGCAAGCGGCTGCGACTGGAGGACCAGCAGGAGGTTGCAGAATGTCCCACATATGCAGCAGGGGGCTTCAATCTGTAGTTACATCTTAGATTTGCTATAAACTTTGATTACCAGGAGGATTAGGGTAAGTTAGAGCATGATTTTTTCTAAAATTATGTACCGCAAACTTCAAAGCCGTTTTTCTCAAAACCTGTTTTTTCAAAGGTTACCGAAAGCAAAAAATCTATTTCTCAGTGATTTGTGGCTCTATCTTCTTCAAATTTTCTGTGTATGTCACTGAAAAGTTGTTCTAGTGGCGTGGCTAATTAGTTTTTATGTTTGCATGTAAAATGATTTTTTATAATTTTATTTTGCTGGTAAAAAAAATAAAAATTTCCAAAAAAAATGACGCCAAATTTTGAAGATCCCATTTTTTTTCCTTATTAGTGATATTATAAAAGTAAATAGCCAGGCTGGTAGATTTATGTCTCTAGTTTATAAAAAATCTTACTCTAAGGCAATACTATGATAAATAAGGTTACGATAGATTTTTTCCATATACCACTCTTTTTCTTTCTGACGCTCATTCGCAATCCAAGATGGCGGCCGTTACCATAGCAACAAACTTTTTTTCTCACTTTTTTTTTTTATAAAATCTCATTTCTGTCCTCAAAGTGTTTGTACTTACACAAAAAAAAGTGCATTTCTATCTTTTTTTTAAAAAGTAAAAATTTCCCCCACATTGTACCTTAATGCATTATACTAGTAGCAACGGTGATTCCTTATCTCTTTGAGTAGTAAAAGCATAAAAATTGTGCGTAAAAGTTTGGTTAAAAGTGAAGGGTATGTACAGTAGTTTAAAAGATCCACGCGTAGGATTATCACAGTTAAATTTTATTATATACACCAATGTCCTTCAGGTACCAAAGTAGACGCAGCCAGGATGAGTTATTCATAGTGTGTTAAAAAGCATTAAATGCATTTTAAGAGGTTGAACAATTTTTTAATCTATCATTTCGAGAACTATAGATATTTAAAAAAATTTTCAAAATTAAAGACAATATATAGTAGTTTTTAGTGTTTTGGGGTCTCTAAGTCAAAATCTATATTGACGACTTGTTGCCTCACAATTGCAAACACAGGGTCATGGAAACTCAAGTCACCAAACCTACTGAACGTACCCCAAGTTAGCCTTAGTTGGTAAAATAGAGCATTTTTTGGATGTGATAAACCAATTTGAAAGGATATTATGGAATTGTTTTAATTTTAATTTGTTGAGAGCAAAACAAATGCACACAAAGTTTCAAGTCTGTTGGAGCAGCCAATCTCTTTTTCCTCAATAACAAAAATTGAGGACCCCTTTAAAAAAAAATATAAAGAGGCTGTATGAGAAATGATGTGTAATAGATTTGCATTGAGAAGAAGGGGGACTGGCCATATTGGCAAAGCATTGGTCTCCCAATATCAAGGTCCCTAGTTTGAAACCTATGATTGTCGGTATAAGGATGTGACTGGCTAAGACAGGAGTCCTAGTATTCCTACACTGTCTCTAAGTGGCAGCACAATAAATTGTACAATGTTAGTCTTTGGGTGGCCCAGAAAATATCTCTGATGCTGACGTTGGACATCAAGAAACCAGCTCACTCACTTACTAAAATATGTATAGTTTTAAGAAAGGAGTGTGCTAAATGTTCATAGAACATAGAGATTATGAAGAGTGAAGTGTAGGTGTTCATAGACTCTGGAATGAATTGTAGGAGACATTCAATATATCATTTTTTTTTTTACATAGACATGAGGAAAACTAAATCATTTTTGCACTGCCATCCCTCTAGATCCGTGAAGAGACGGACACAAGAATAGACCTCCCTAGTGAGAATAGTGACAGTGATGTGATTACCATTACTGGTAAGAAAGGAAACGTTGAGAAGGCGCAAGCAAAAATAGAGGCAATTCAAAAGGAACTGGTAAGCCTTGTTTCTAATTTTGTTGAAAATGTATTTGTTTCAGTTTGGTTTTGTTATGTTTCCTTGATGTAATTATGTCCAACCTTTGGAAAAGTTCTTCATTATCTGTTCTTTCATCAGCTATTAAGTCAATTGAAGTTTGACATGTGAGAATTTAGAAAAAACCCTTTATTTTATAAATCTGCCATTTTGAAAATTCTATGAGCATCAAAATAAGCAATTAGGCTTTGATTAAATCAAGTATTACACTAACATAACCTTGCAGCAGTGGAGGGACCTCGGTCATAGAAATTCATGCAAAATATTTTGCTTGAAAATCTTAACCATATTCTTTGAAAATTTAAAAGGACCTCCCTGAACTGGGACAAATAGCAAACAAGTCTCTACATTCTCCTTATATTAACAGAAAAATCTCCTCCTCAGGGAAACATCAAAGAGCTGACCATTGAAATTCCGAACAGACTGCATAACTCACTCATCGGTGCAAAAGGCAGGTTTATTCGTGCCATCTCTGATGAATGTGGTGGTGTGATGATAAGGTTTCCTCAGGAGGGTTCCAAGAGTGACCGTGTTGTGATTCGAGGCCCTTCTGCAGATGTTGAAAATGCCAAAACTCAGCTGTTGGAGTTGACTAACGAAAGGGTGAGTTTTCAAACTGTCTTCGGGGTATGTGCAGGCCTTGAAAATTAAAGAGGAGAAATTTAAAAGCTTCAGTCACGTACATAAGGAAGTCAAACGTTGCCCAGAGAATCACTTTAAAGAACATAGCTTTTTACAATTTGATGCCAGGCGCTGGTGTTCCAAGCAATCTAGTTGATCAATGAGTAAAATTGATTTAAAATTTGTAACAATGAACAGTTGAAGTCTGTTTCTGCATGTGAGAAAAAAAAAAGTTGTGGAAGAAGTCTAAATAATTCTTTCTTGAATGATACTTTCACCCGAACAAAAATTGTACTTCCACAGAAAGAGACAAGCTTCACTGCAGAGGTGAAGGCCAAGTCGCAGTATCACAAGTTCCTTATCGGTAGGGGAGGCGCAAACATCCGCAAGGTTAGGGAGAGCACAGGAGCGAGGATCATATTCCCAGGCACAAACGATGCCGACCAGGAAACAATTTCCATAATGGGTAGAGAGGATGGAGTCAAACAAGCGAAGGCCGAGCTTGAGGCGCTCATTAAGAACTTGGTAAGGTGTTTTTTTTTCGTTGGCTAGCACATATTTATACTAAATTGAGGGTTTCTTTGTTTGAATCCAAAAAACATCTATGAGAACTTGAAATGCTCAGTCGTGAATTGCAGAAAATAATGTTATCAACTTACCTTTTTCCCATCATGTCGCACACATGTTGTTAGGGCTGATTTGCCCTTGTGCTAGCACCTTTTTGTATTGAGCTGCACACCTTTCATTTGAACAATATAAATATCAAAGCTTTTACCATTTCAAATTTTAAAAAAATTGGATGCACATAAATAGGTCGAAAATTCATGCGATGTGAAACGGTTAAAATGATTTTCATTTCTGCGTTTCAAAAATTTATAGTTTAATTTTAGAGTTAAAGATACAGAACATTTTTGGTCATGTCTTTATATCCATGAGAGCGTTTTAGGAATTACTACCTCTTCATGGTGGCAGATCTTTTTACTTGTAATGTTCAGTACTGACAAATTTCATATAAACCAAGTTTTCCACTCTTATATATCCATGATAACTGTTTGTTCATTTTATTTGTATTCTACACCTTTTAACAAATAATTTTTTCTAAAACAAACATGCATTTTACAAAAACATATAAAACGTTCTGTCTTTGTAATTACATATTTTGATCTCATCTGATCAGGACAATGAAGAGGAAACGGAGGTTAGTGTGCCCCCTAAATACCATCGCCACTTCGTCGCTAGGAGAGGGGAGGTTATACGACAGATTGCAGATGACTTTGGAGGTGTTTCAGTTAGTTTCCCTCGCACTGGCGTAAACAGTGACAAGGTTGTGGTCAAGGGACCAAAGGATTGTGTGGAGGCAGCCAAGAACAAGATTCTTGACATTGTGAAAGATCTGGTGAGCGGAAATATTTTTGTGTTTACTATTTTTCTCACCCTATTGATCTGTTTTGTAAATGCTCAAACACTGTTTGTCATATTCTTGAGTTTCTCTTCAGAAGAGACATGATTGAGCTTTAGCACAAATCAAATCTAGCTGTCTACTGTTACCGATTTGATCAGTGCATACCGATTTTTGTCGTCAATCCGGATTTCCTGATTTCCACAGGAATGTACCAAATTATTAATCTTTGAAAACATTCAGCAGTGCAAAAGCAGATTTTTTCTCAATAATATTATTCGCCTCTGTTCGCCCCTTTTCAGGGATCAGTTTTCCTCGATTTTCCGGGACAGCAACGATTTCCGTTGATAATATCCGCGGCCGCAGCCTCTCCGGAAAAAAATTGCGAAATGGGATCGGAAACACCGTTATAAAAAAAAATTGAAAAAGTGCGAAAACAAAGCGACACTGCTTTCCCTTTCAAAACGGAAGTGCCGTTTTTTTTCTTTTCAATCCTGTAGTTTCGATTTCCGATCTTCTATTACAACACAATAATTACTTTCGATTTAAAACGGAAGTACATGTACTTTTAAACTCATTTTGCTTTCGATATCAATTCTGGTAAACCTTGCTAGTTCAAGTTATTCATTTTGAACGGTATTTCATTCGATTTTTCAATGTAACGTTATTTGCGTTTCTTGATGCGACCCTTTAGACAACATTACATCTACACTTATTGCAAACAAGAAAAAGAGGTGCACATTAAAAAATGGGATGGGATGTTATTGTTAATAATATTAATTTTTAATCAGTTGGCATTTCTTTGTCAACCATTGGTAGTCTATCGGGATGATCCATAATATTAATAGCCTATCAATTCACTGTGGTTTGTTATTGACTATTCGTCCAAGCAACACCGATCTCGACCATCTGTCTATCCTTACCTTCTGACTTGCCGTCATTTCCAACAATGGATGGATCAAGATCTAGAATAAAGCAAGTGATTAATAAAACAGTTATGTTTTTCATTCGCTCAGATGTGATTTTATAATAATGAGGAAAGCAAACTAAATCCATAATCTAGAGCATCATTGCCAGCTTCCGCACTTTGAGACTAGATATAGATCTAGCAGATGGATTATTAATTCCGAGAGTTCTATTTAGCAATTCTATTTTTATATCTAGATCTTCATTTTTAACTTCAAGGGATTTCAAGGGCAATCTGTGATAGGCTTTTGAAGACTTAACTTCTAAGCTGTTTTACTATTGTAATTTTCATTTTTATAGAAGGGTGACAATTCCGTTCATTCCGCCATAATTAAATGCGGGTGCACAAATAAAACGTCTGATATCTATAAATAGAGTAATTAAAGTCTATCTTTGAAGGCTTTAGACATGACAATTACATGTACAAATCTAAATGTCTATTGTATAATAAGGCAGGAATGAGATACAACAGGATGACTGAAATGAATAAGTGGATAAAATAGGTGTCTCTTGGTTCATTATTTCGGTTTACTGTTTAAGACAAACTTATTACTATTAGAACATTGGTTTGGGTTTACAGGGCCGACAATTTGATGAGCTTTCGTATATCCGTTTAACCCTTGTAGTGTTTACGGCCGATTAAATCGGTGGGTTGTCGAGATTGGGTTAGTCAACAACGTCTGATATCGATAGACCCCATTGCGTTATTTTGTTTATCGGTTATACGCCCGAAACTCCAATTAATAGTTTGCATTTTTCTATCTTCACACCTTCTAGTCGTCGATTATTGCCCGTCACTTCTGATTGCGTCTGATCTTACAATTACATGGTGTTGATCATCGAATAGTTTTTTCGCATTATCACGAGTTGTGCGGTTACAAACAAGGGACGTAGATCTAGTTCATTGTTTATTGGTCCACATGCCAATCCCTCCATCTTCACACCCAGTCCTCGTGCATCATTAACAATTGTTTCGTGAATCATGTGCTCGGATCTACTCTAACAGACAATGACTCTAATTTAGTTTATTGTTCATTTGAGTATTAGTTATTACCAAGTCTCAAACTTCACATCCAGAACTCGGCCTCCGCTGTCATTTAAATTTTACACTTATTATCATTGTTCACTACGTTTAATCATCTTACTTGATGTGGTTGATATTGTGTAGACCTAATATCCATCATGCGAATCTTGCGCTCTACGGCTTTAGTGTTCTTTCTGTGAATCCAAGTAAAATAGATAGATCTAGTTTAAAGTAGAATCTTAATCTTGATTCAGAAATTTGGTTCCAGGTCTATATTTATTTTAGTCTTTTAGGAGCCACATTGCATCCGAATTACCGGCATATTCGTGACCGAACTCCGAATCGAATCTAGAACTAAATCTAGATTTGGATTCCAGAAGTACAACCGTGTTTGCTATCTAGATACATATGTGGTTAAGAATGCTCCTAGTCTTATACGACGACAGGGTTACAGAGAAACGTCTGATCACATTATTTAGCCAGCTGCGACAATTTCAGATGTTTTTTTCTCGGTTCAGTGGCAGCCCTGATTATAGTGCTGTCTAGATTGAGTTAGTCAACGACAATCAAATCGATCAACCCCAATGTGTTGTTGTCTTTTGTGTCCATTTGTCTGAATAATACCGATCTCTCTATCTTAAATCTTTTCTTTCAGTGATTGGCACTTGCCTTCAGTTCCAAGGAAGTATATAAATGGTTCTGATTTGTGTTTGATCTTACTTGGTGTTGATTATCGGGCAGTTCTTTCGTGTTATCATGTGCTCAATTATATGTTTACAAGTACCATTAACGTTTATCTAGTTAATCAATTATTTGTTCGATTAATAGGCCTACCAATTTCTCAATCCTCTATATATCTTGTCGTCAGCCTTTTTTTTTGTCAAATACAACTCCTTCACAAATCTTTCGTGAATCTACTTTTTGCAAACAATTCATGAACATCTAGTTTCTTTTACTCGTCCGCTTAATACGGATATCTCAAATCTTCACATCCAGTCCTCGCCTCTAACCTCATTTCCAACTAATCATTCTGATTGTTCACATGCTATGGTTGATGGTGTCTACGATAGAACATTTCTCTTTTGTAAATCATCCGCTTGTGTGCTTTTAGATCTAATTCAGACTAGCATCTTGATCTAGAAACCTGCTTTTAATGTATTTTGCCTGAGAAGCTGCACTATATCCGTACGGCATATAAGAGATGGGAGCTCTGGATCCCATTTAGATCTAATCTAAATTTATATTTTGCCACTGATTCCATGTGTGCTAACTTGGTAAAGGGTATCAAAGAAGATCCTATACGACTGCAGGGTTACAAAGTCTGATTCCCGGGACTTGGTCAATCACATTATACACATGTCTGAGTCAGTAAGCATGGTGCTTTTAACCAAATTATGCTATTCGCAATAGTATTTATGAATGATCATGCTTCTTTCCAAACAAATGACAAAAACTTTTGAATTTTTCTTTGTAAATTGTGTTCTTCCTTTTGCACACCCCCCCCCCCCCCCCCCCCCCCCCCTGCCGTCCGCTCCTGCCTCTTTGCCCCCCCCCCCCCCCCCTTCTTTCTCTGTCGTCTGCCTGTCTGTCTCCCTGATCAGTATACTTTCTAATGTTTTGTATGCTACACAGTCATTATTTTGTCAAAGGGATCCAACCAATTTGATAATTATACAAAAACATTATGTAGTTCGCTATAGCAATATTTATAACAGAAATGTGTATTGCAATAATAAGGCAGACACGCTATACACATGTTCTAATTCTTTCAATTAGGCAGGAGTGAGCTGTAATCCCTCAGCTTTCAGCTTTGTCCATTCTTTTTCATGTGTTCCCAACAAGCTAAAGATATGATACGTAATGGAGGGTAATAAGCAGTTCGCATGCATTTCATAGGATTGTGGAAGATATTCTGTACCAGTAACTAGATTTATACTGGTAGGAAATTGTTTACTTTACTTTTACTTTTCCGATCCAGCAGCCACTTGAGCCTGCGCACTTCAACTTAAAGGAAATTGTTTAACAGTAGAATGATTTAACAGGCGGTTCATTTTGCAATGTACTCTTGAGATATGTTTAGCCATCATAGGAAGATTCCCTTAGCTGATAATGGGACTTCTCCAAAGCTAATAGAAGTATATTTCTCATGGCTGGTCTGTCTACAGGAGTTGCAGGTGACAGTTGAGTGTGTGATCTCTCAAAGTGATCATCGCACGGTGATGGGAAGTGGGGGCACCAATGTCAGAGAAATCACTCGCCAGTACGACGTCGGCATCAAATTCCCTGACAAGCCAGTGCCCAACGGAAGTAAGTATTATAAAGAACAGATGGTGGCCCCGGTAGAACTCACTTCTAATTTGGAAGTCCCAGGTTTCCTCAGACTTGTACTGAAAATACAGATTTGACATTCACTGAACCAAAACAAACTAGACAACTAGAGAAGAATATGATGTGCGAAATAAAATATAAGACTAGTCATAACTTTACAGTATGAGATGATCGAAAGGGTACTGAAAGTACACCTACCCAAGCTGCCAACCTGTACGCTTCGCTATTTTCGTTAAAAGTTCTTCCCAAATATGCCGATAAGTTAAAAAAAAAAAAAATGAAAATATGCAACCGTCCGTGCAACACCGCTGTTTTTCGCAATAAAGGTACACAATTTTCCTCTCAATCACACAACCGAAACCAGAGTGATTAATAAAGAAAGTTTTCAGTGTTTTGTGCGTGGGCGAATGAACGATTCATTTATTTTATCGATAGGTGATATTTTTCTCTTTTTTCTATACTTGATATACATTGCTATCGAGATTGGGTTAGTCAACAGCTTAATGGAAAGCGACCAGTTCCAACTCGTTGTTTTCTCTTGCGTTCATTCGTCCGAATCATACCAATCTCTCTATCTTGGACTTTCAGTTCCCAGTCAAGGTAGTAATGATTCTGATGTGCGTTAACATGAGCTCAAAATGCGTTTACAAACAAGTAGATCTAACGTAGATCTAGTTTAAAATCGTTTATTCATGCGATTAATACCATCTTAACATCCAGCCCTTGACCTTCGTCCTTATTTACAACTCCTTCCCGTGCACGAATCTTCCGCGAGGGAAACGGGTTATATATGTATATATGTAAGGTTCAGATACGTGTACGGTCGCTAATCCGTGTCCGTTCTCTAATTCGTGTCCGATTGTCTAAAGAGAGAGGCGGGGGACTCTTGATATCATTCATGTCCGCGCTGGCTGGCTGAGTGAAGAGAGAGGGAGGGAGATGAAGAGAGAGACAGACAGGCAGACAGACAGACATACAGACAGACAGACAGAGAGGCGGGCTTGCCTAATCCATGTCTCCGCTATGTGAAGAGCTAGCAGGCACTAGGCCTACGATTGAAGATTTTAAATATCTAGCAAGAAAGTATGTTATGCATGTGTGTGTACAAAAAAAAAAGGGGGGGGGTGGTGGGGGGGGGGACAGCTACGTTACTACTGCTCCTAATGGACAGATTTTACGCCTTGAAGCACATGATTTGATTAATGTCCCCTAGGTTCCTCTAGGGGGGTCCAATACAGCGACTGGTTATGTGCTGCCAGGCATGAGACAGGGCAGGGATACCATGACTCCTGTCTCAGCCGATCACATTATACTGACAGTGACACCGATCCAACCAGTTACAGAGGACTAAAATTGGAAGAAAAAAAAAGCTGGACTCGAACCCCCCACCTCCTGAACTGAAGACCAATGGTCTACCACATGAGCTAATTCGCCCTTCGTGCAAGTGCGGTGCAACTGGAAGTAATGACAAATTGAAGGTGCTGGATTTATTAGATCTAGAATCAAGATCTATAAAACCCTTTTCATTAGTTAAGCCTAGATTGTATATCTAGAAAAATCTCAAGTAATCCAAGATTTTAGATTTAGATAGATTAAGTAAGCCTAGATTTTAGATCTAGATAGATTGCTGAAGTCCAGCGGTATAGGCAGCAATGCCATTAGAACATTCGATAGTCAATGAACCTTTGACTAACCAAGCCTAGATCTAGTTATTATAAAAGACGATCCGCAAATCTAAAGGCAAAC
>RQTK01000233.1:548886-591386 GCA_003991915.1 Elysia chlorotica | reverse complement strand
GATTTATCCGCGATTCATGCACCCATTCTTTTTAAAAGTGTTTGGTTTTAACGATCCTCCTAAGCATGATCGAGAGGGTGAGTTACTGTTATTGGCTTGTATTTCCTTCTTTGCTTACAAAATATAAAGTGTAAATTGATATTAGATTCTAGATTAGACCTTGATGTACAGGCCTAGAAGAGAATCTAGATCTAGATCTAGATCTAGATCTAGATTTCTAGACTTTCAGCGCTTTTGTTGACGAAATGACAAGAAGTAGATCTAGCTTACATCTCTAACTTATAACTACTGAATCTAGGGGATCCGAATCTAGACTATTACAATATTATTATCATGAGGGTACACGGGTACGCCTAAACAAAACCATTTATCTGTACACGGGTACCAATAAAAAATTTTGTTTATTCGTACACGGGTAGATTATATCGTCGGTAGATCTACCAGTATAAAATTTTCTTCATTGGTACACATGTTTTGCACACTGCACTAAGCTTACCACTCGCACCCAAGACAAAGGCTAGCAGACTAGCCCACTGCCCACTTCACTTTTGCTCTCTCGTGCAGTAACATGGCAATTCATCTTGGCTCTCAGTTTGGTAGTTTTCAAGCATTTGATTCAGCTTTAAAGCACTTTTTTGACTTGACGCATTCTGTTTTCATAAGGAGATCGTCAGAAAAAACAAAAGATCCAAGTTTGCTTTCTACTCTTGTATATGAACGTATTTTGTTTGAGTGTAAACAAGGCCCAAGAATAAGAGAGAGTGCATCCGCAGGACAGCGCCCACAACAAAAGTAAGTCGAGAATCTAGATCTAGATATTTAGACTAAGAACTCTAGTTTAGATCTAGATCTTACACTTATTTAAATTTGACTTGTCAACATATACGGAGACTAGATAGCATAGAATTAAGATCCTGATCTAATTTAGATTACAAGCATACAAAGCTATGGTTTACATGGCAGAAGTTGAGTTGATTTTTAAACATCAAACATCACTAGATCGGTGCTAGATCTATAATTATTGTAGACAGGTCCCAAGACTGCCGTCTGACAATTTTATTTGCTGATGTTCTACCCCAGGGCCACCATGCCTCCCTGCCACAGTAGGGAAGGTTGGGTAACGGGTGCCAATGTGCTTGTAAAAGTTCAACCAATGAGACATTTTTCACAAAGTAAATACAATACATGTAGGCTACACTAGCCATACATGTATCATTCCAAGAAGCTAAAACACTAATAAATCAAGAACTCTGTCTAAATAATTCCTGGCTAAACAACTAAATTAAAGATGTGGGCTATTGAAAATGAACGGAAAAGATCGAGACTCTAGAGTGATTTAGGGAACAGGACTAAGACATATAATAACATAATTATTCTAAGTACCGGCATAGATCTACTCATTAGACTTGATCCAAAACTGAAGTATGTATACACATTTTCATGTCATAAATATTAAAATTATTTTAAAATGAACATATTTTTTTCAGAACTCTGAAGGTTGGTTGCAATGCCAAAGTACGTCTTAAGTTGCAGAGACCCAAAGACCGACAACCATACCTGGAGATTGTTGAATGTGTTCTGGACCACTCTGGGCACGAGGTTTCAGAGCAAGTAAGTAACTGCTTCTAAACAGCACTATACAGACTTGTAACTCATTCTAATTTAGACTGAGACAGGAGTCGTGGTATGCCCGCCCTGTCTCATGTGTGGCAGCACATACAATTGTCAGACGTCAGTCCTGTAACCCGTCCTCAATGTAGCTATATGGTGGTGACGTTGAATGTTAAACTAACCCAACTCAACTTTTAATTTATGCGTAATTAGCCTGATGGTTTTTGAAATACTTTCTTTTGCTAGTATTGTCTCGGGAAAAAGAAAAATTCCAAAAGAAAGGCTGTGTTTTTTGTTTTTTTTTATAAAGGATTATCGTTCTCAAAGTATGAAGTCATGTGGTATATATGGGTATCCTTTCTCTATGATTATTAATTTCAAATCGCAACATGAAAAGTTGTATAGAATTTTTAACAGTTCAAATTGGTGTTATACTTAAATAAAGAGGGGGAGTAAAATTTTCTCCAACCAACACTGTTGACATTGACTGGTTTTGAGAGTTAAAAAAAATTTATTAGAGCTCATTTCTTTTTGTTTTTTTTGTTTGTTGTTCTCGTTCCTCTTTTGACAAATTTGAATGGTAGATAATTTGTTAGGGTCGCTTTTCTGTAACTGTTCAAGTTATTTTTGACCTTATTTAAATACCTGTTCCTATTCCTTTCTTTGCAGCTGTACAAGACTTACCCGGAGAAGAAATTGGCCTCAGTCCAACTGGACGAAACCACAACTGTCTTGACCACTGCGGCTTCACTCAAAACATCTGAGCTGAAGAGTATTTTGGAAAGACGTCACAAAGTATCCCTGCTCACCTCAGATGTCCACAACTTACGGCGAAAATTACAAGGAAGCAGCACTGACAGCACCGTGTGCAGTTCCTTAGCAAATGAAATCAGACACAACGGAGGCTTTGCTCAAATTGCCCAATCGGACTGTGGTAATTTTAAACATTTTATATTTTTTACTCGGGCTATGCAGCAAATGTTTCAGAAGTATCCGGAAACAGTTGTCATGGACATCACATACAGGACTAACAAGTATTTGTATCCTTTGCTGACTGCCATGGTAATTGACTGTGAAGGTCATGGCATTCCAGTCATGCACGCCTATCTTCGAAAAGAAGATACAGCCACATTAGAGCATGTGCTTAGAACATTTGGTGAGCTCAACTCATTTGCAGACACACATTGTTTTGTAGTTGACAAAGATATGGCAGAGATCGCAGCTATTGGAGCAGTGTTTCCAGACATTCCAGTGAACCTGTGCCATTTTCACATCAACCAAGCTGTCAAAAGAGCTATGAAGGCTAAGGTTCCTGCAGACTCAATGGAGAAGGTTGTAGACTTGTTTATGCTACAAGTTTACACAGAATCTCCCGATGAGTTTGAGGAGCTCAAAGACAAACTATCAAATTTAATTCCTACCGAAGCCAGGAATTATTTTGAGACGCATTGGTGGCGCAGGAGTCACCTTTGGGCGACATGCAGACAAGCTAATGTGGTCAATCTCGATGTCAATACTACCAACCATCTTGAGAGTTATCATAACAAGATAAAGGCACATTTGAATGAAAAGATAACTTTGTCGAAGTCTCTTTCGCTTTTGCTGAACTTTGATGAAAGTAAAATTAATGAAAGCAGCAAGAAAGTGATGATTGCAGCGAACAGCCTTTGTTATGACCAACGTGACATGGACTCGACAAGCAAGTTCATTACCAACACCCTTTCAAAAATGGCGTCAGAAATTGTTAAAGGACAGCTACAAGTTTCTAGAAAAACAACATACGAGATATTTGCCACAGACAACAATCATTTTGTAGTGTCGTACCGCGAAAGACACCACCACACCAATGTTAATTCATGTTCATGTTCTTTTTTTTGTCAAATGAAAGGGCTTCCATGTCGCCACATTTTTGCTCTAAGGAGATACTTAAATATGGAAGAGTGCGATGTATCTTTAGTTTCTCACCTATTTAGTGTGTGGCATAGGAATGCCAAAATCAATGCAGTAACCACCACAACAGCATATTCTGGCTCCACTGTAATTATATATATATGAGACAGAACCTTCATTTAGCACATTTGAGGGTCGGTACCGGAAGGCAAAACATGTTTGTGATGATATCGTTAACTTTCTGTCTGTGGTGGGAGTGGCCGAGTTCACCGAAAAAATTCACCACTTGGAGCACTTGCTGCAATTATGGTGTTCCCCTGTGGATGAGAATGAATCTCTGATGGCCACAAACACCACCGCAGCCAGAGTGTTACTCGACTTGGAGCACTTGCTGCAATTATGGTGTTCCCCTGTGGATGAGAATGAATCTCTGATGGCCACAAACACCACCGCAGCCAGAGTGGTTACGCTTGACCCTCCACTTCCACCTGAGTGCACAACAGGCACTGCCACAGCCGCAGTAACAAACACTGCCATCATCCCAGTTACAGAGCAAGGTGTTTCACCTGAGTGCTTTGCAGACACTGCAACCACCGCAGCCAGAGTGGTTACCCTTGACCCTCCACTTTCACCTGAGTGCACAATAGGCACTGCATCCTCCACATTCATGAACACTGCCATCACCCCAGCTTCAGTGCAAGGTGTTTCACCTGAGTGCTTTTCAGGCACTGCATCCTCCACAGTCATGAACACTGCCATCATCCCAGCTTCAGTGCAAGGTGTTTCACCTGAGTGCTTTTCAGGCACTGCATCCTCCACAGTCATGAACACTGCCATCATCCCAGCTTCAGTGCAAGGTGTTTCACCTGAGTGCTTTTCAGGCACTGCATCCTCCACAGTCAGGAACACTGCCATCATCCCAGCTTCAGTGCAAGGTGTTTCACCTGAGTGCTTTGCAAGTACTGCAACCACCGCAATCACAGTGGTTACCCTTGATCCTCCGCTGGGTCCAAACACTGTCATCACCCTAGATGTTCCACCTGAGTGCTCACCTAATGCAGAATCATGGCCTAAGATGGATAAAATTCCAAAACCTCGAGGTCGACCCTGCACAAAACAAAACTTCACCCAGCGTAAAATTGCTTTAAAGAGAAAGAGGACATGCCCCAAAAAATTTGCAGACTTAACTGAAGAGGCCAAAATTTTTTTAATAATAAGAGCCACATGTACAGATACAGACACATCGACAGTAATCACAGAGTCCTGTTTGAAACCGGTTGCCGACTTTGGTGATCTAGTTATGGATGATCGAGTCGACATAGAAATGGTACGGCCTTTCTTTGACACCAGAGCATTTTCCAAATTGCAATATGGAGTACTCACTCGCAAGCGTGATGGGCCATTCTCTTGCGGCACGTGCCATGAGCATGATGATCTTAGCCAAAAGATGGTGATGTGTGAGCAATGCCTTCTTTGGTTCCACTTCCAATGTGCTGGCTACAGGTCAAAAATGAAAATTCCAATATGGTTTTGTAAATCTTGTATGTCAGGAGATGTTAAGCTGGATTAGTATGTCAAATTAAATTTGTCAATGGAGGCACAAATTGTGAATTTGTAAACACAATAAGTGCAATCATTGGACTTTGCTGTACATGTAGTGAACTTTGCCCAAATTGTGTTTGTGAATATCTTTGATATTTCTGAGTAAGCATCCCATCTATGTGTATTCCTGTTACGTACTGCATCAGTTAGCTGAGGGCCAATGCTCTTCTTACTTTCAATTAGTAATACTCTGTCATAATCAGTCCACTGGTCTAACTCTATGTATGTCTTCTGAATGTCTGTTGATAATTTCAAATTGTGATTTTATACATATTATGTGTTTCTTAAAGCATCAGTAACCCAAGGATGGAGTAAACTAAATTTAAATATAGTTAAGTACTTCATTTTGTGAAGAAGATTTGTAAACATTTTTCGCAAAGAGATAACATATACTGAGAGTGAGATGTATCGATTACACAAACATTACCATGTTGAATGCCTTTGTTATCTAACTGATGTGCCCCCCTTACTTTAAAAACAGAATCAATCAAGACAATAGTAATTTCGTTGGTATTGTCTCGTTTGGACTATTGCAATTCATTGCTAGTGAGACACTCAGATGAAAAAATTATAAAACTCTAGAAAGTGCAAAATTGTGCTGCTCGGTTGGTTCTGGGCAAGTCTAAATCGGAAAGTGTATGGGTGAAACTGAAAGAATCTTGTAAAGCGGTTTGAGGCCTCGGTGTAAAGCGCTATGAGAATGTACTTATTATTATTACCGGTATTATTATTATTTACATACAATATTATTCCTATTCAAATAGTGTAAGATATTGAACCTCATTAAAAAAAACCACCATGTTTGGGAATGCAAAGTTTGTCACTGATATGTCTCATTGTGGCAAACGTTTCTTTCATTTTTCTGACTTTCATTGTATTAATTTAGCAATGTTTGCTAAAATTTGTCTCAGATTAATTTCGATCAATATAACACTGAAACTAAAGGCAGTATGTGAAATTTCTGTGAGAACAAAAAACCACAATACAAGTATTGAGGCGTATTGATGACATAAGTTGTGTCATTGATGCATTGCAGTACTATCAATGTCTGAATACATTTTTTTTCCCCCAGAAAATGTTTGGTGTTTTAACCTTTTACGTCAATGGCTGTTTGGTAATTGATAATATACATTGTGTGTATTAATTACTTAGTGTAATACTAGAATTTCACAATTATCTAGTCACTTGAAAGAAGAAAAAAAAGTTTGGCAATTTTGGTATTTTGGAATTTAAGTTTTATATGGAGTTTGCCATTGTGTTTATGTTATGAATTTCTGAATACATTTTTTTTTAATTCCTGAAAATGTTTGGTGTTTTAACCTTTGACTTCAATGGCTGTTTGGTAATTAATGTGGGTGATCTGTAAACCATCTACCAACAGCTCAAGAAGAAATTATATACTAAAATATAGTCACTTGAAAGCAGAAAAAAAAAATTGGGCAATTTTGGTATTTTGGAGTTAAGTTTTATATGGAGTTTGCCATTGTGTTTATGTTCTGTTACCAATGATTATCACAGTTGCATTTGTAATGATTTATGATTTACATCTTATTTTGCAATATTTTAATTGCATCAAAATAAACTGAATCTGTGAAATTTTCTTTCTGGTAAAACATGATTTTCTGCTGATTTGCAGCAATACTGTAATAAAGTTCCTTGGAATGGTTGGAGACCTTTGAAAAAAATAGTCGGTTCTTTGTAGACATATATCTGTGTTCTGTAAGTTTTGTGTCTGTGGTATTTTTTTCTTTATGTGTGGGATCAATCAAGGTGGCCTTTCTGTTTGGTTAAGAAAACTAGCATAATCTTTCAAAATTCAAATTAGTGAAAATACCATATCTCTGCTTAGAATTAAAGTACAGACTTAAAATTTGCAGTCCCATGTTCAGAAACAAACAAAATTTGCACTGATTTTATATTACAAATTAATTAAATTCTACAAATGTATAACTATAAGCTTGCAAAATCAGTTGGAGGTACTTAGTCCTCCTTGAAGCCCAAGTGCATGATTCTCAATCTCAAGTTTAAAGTTAAAATCTTTCTTTTAGTAACAAATAAATCGATTTTAAAAGCCCAAATTGTTTTTTTTAGAACTTCATTATTTTTCTTGTTTTTGATCTAGGCATGTTGCACAACTTGTTTCAGATATTATATTACATCTAAAACTGAATAAAACTGAGTACGGCAGTGTAATGTTAAAAAAGTAAAACTAAAAGCGACCTTTGAGTGCCTGTAGATCTATTTAACCAAAATTAGATTATAATACACTCAGTTTTAACTGTTATCATTCATTTCCAAACAGTAACAAATGCAAAATGTGACCAGCTTAATCAAGAGTTGCGGTATCTCCGCTCTGTCTCTGTGTAGCAGCGCTTAAAATTATCAGACGTTAGTTGGGTGCCCAATATCATAGCCCTGAAGTGGGACATTTGAAACCAGCAAACAGATAAAAGTCATGTAAACAGGGAACACTTGAAACACTCGCCAGTCACGGTTCTCACACAAATTTAAAAAAAAAAGCGAATTAGATTCACTAGCCAATAATATTTAGATTGCATTGCACAAGGTTTGCATTACTTTAAAAAAAAATGTAATATGTGTAGAGGGAATTTAAAAAAATCCAACATTATCACATCACGAACACTCGTAACTAGATCTAGATTTTTAAGCTTACTATATATATTTTAGTTTTTACAAAATAAAGTTCGTTCTATTACCCGGGTATGAATAAACAGTTATATCTACTGTTCCAGTGTACGAATAGGCCTAAACAGTTTTATCTACTGATAGTGATACCCGTGCACGAATAAACAGTATATAAATATATCTACTGATACTCGTGCACGAATAAACAGTATATAAATATCTACTGGTACCTGTGTACAAATGAACATTTTTATTTACTGGTACCCGTGTACGAATAAACATTTCTATCTACTGGTACCCGTGTACGAATAAGCATTTCTATCTACTGGTACCCGTGTACGAATAAACAGTTCTATCTACTGGTACCCGTGTACGAATAAACATTTCTATCTACTGGTACCCGTGTACGAATAAACATTTCTATCTACTGGTACCCGTGTACGAATAAACGCAGCCTACTGTAAAAAAAAAATTAAACATTTAACTAGGGTATTTGCGAACAGATGTGCGAACACATTTTACTACGACAAATCACTACCATAAAGTGGAACTCTTCTGTGTACGAAAATAGCTTTGAGCAAATGCAAGTAAAGTTCATCATTCCACGAACGAACAGCCACGTCTAAGTTACATACATATACAGTATTTTCTCTCTATTTTTCCGGGATTTTAAATCTGAAATTAGATATCTAGGAGACTAGCACCTTACTGCTGATCCACCCAGTAGTCTTTCAGGAACCATATTATACAGGACCAAACAAGTACGTTAATTGAAATAAATTTTCTTCATGTTTGTTACTCGCTTACAGGCCGAACTTCAGATCTAGATATTAGATCTAGAAATCTAGATCTAGATCTAGATCTTGATCTAGATATCTCTAGAGATCCACAATGAATATACTATATATAGATAAGCCCACATAGCACTGATGTTATATGTTAACAATGGGTGGATGGGCGGAATTCGATGGCCGAGTGGTGGGATTCGATTACATTGGAGTCAGCCAAACCGTGGAGAAATAAACTGACAGACGTAGCAACCAACTCAGCTCTCCCTCTATGTCTCTGTCACACTCGCTTGCTTTGTCTGTCTGTCTGCCTATCTCTTTATCCATGGTTTGGCTGACTCTGTTGTAATTGAAGCCCACCCATCCATTTGATCGCCCACAGGTTAGGGACCATAAAAATATTAAAACTCAAGGAGTAGGCCTACCACTAAATCTAGGACCAAGCTAATCGCAATCTAAAATTAGGACCAAAAGTAGTCCCATGCCGGCAGAACACCCTACAGACTAGACTATGTGAGTTGTTCCATCATTTCATTGCTTTCAGGTCTAGATGTAGATGTACTCCTTATATAAACCAACTCAACTCTATTTAAATTCCACACAAAAACTTGAGCAGTAAATTAAATATGAATTGTTCTGATAAATTTTTTCATCTGCAGCTGTGATTTTTGACACTGTTGAACTTGAGGGGGTCTGCAAACACAGAAAACCATGGTTATGTTGACGATGATAGCGCGGGTGGCCGACGGCCTTCCCCTCTCAGCCTCTGTACAGGAAGATGAACAGGTGGATTTTTTGTGTTGATATTTATTTACTATTAAATTGTAAGCAGCAACACTGCAATTTTTATAAAAACAGTTGGCTATTAATCAGGATTACAAAGTTTATTTTAAGATTTTTAAAGAAATATGAGTGATATTTTGTGTTAAGAATAAATTGTCTTTTACATCCGAACTTAAGTAATTATCAATTTCTTTGAACGAAAGGACAATGGTTTCAAAGCAATTTGTTTCACTGACTTTTTATATAATTATTATTATAATTGACTTTGAAACTCAGAAGTGAATTGATCTTTTCAACGACTTACTCAAATGTTGACTTTATTATTTCAGTGTTGAAAATTTGTTCTTGAGTTGACAGGTTCTTTAGCAAATTCTAAATCAAACCACTGTCAGGGGCATTGTCCATTGCACACACACACACAAAATTTCAAACTATTCCTACCTTATACTTTTAGAAGTTTAAAAAATGTGATTTTTTAGTTATCTGACATCATATATAGTTAACCACATCTTCATCCTTAAATAACTTTTTCTTGTTTACAAAAAAAAACCAATAAAGATGTCTATAAGCAGTGCTTGACAAATTCAGTCGAGGTCCTTGTAAATTATTTGCATATTTATTTGTTTCTTTTCTGGCCCCCTCTAGTCAGGGCGCAGTATGGTGGAGTACCAGACCCAAGCCAAACAGTTGTTCAGAAAGCTTTCTCAAGACCCAAACCCTCCAGCCAGGTGCACTCTAGAGGCTACAAACTATTTCTTTCAGTGAGTTGAACATTTCATTTTCACTCAGAACTATTAATATAGTATTATCAATGTAAAAAATTGAAAAAGAATATTTATAACAGGAGTCACATGTTATTTGTTGAATTAATAAATATCCACAATTTATTTCTTAGAATTCACTTCACGTTAATCTGTAACTCAGTTAAAATATTTAATTGTGTGCAAGTAGTCCAAATTCTATTGTTTTTTTTATGATTCGAACCCTTATCGGACACTTTTAAATTGAACCCGAAATGGATCCTGATGTAAAGAACACTTTGGCATAAATATAAATATGCCTATAAATGTCGATATAACATGACACCCTGCTTAAACGATGGTGATATTGTAACATTGCTAAAATAATGGTCTGTCTCACAGATTAATGATCAAAATAACTCTGATCCACCATAAAAATCTCGGAATAATAATACCCCATCTATATATTCTACATGTATGCAATAACAGGGGAAATAGTACAGATGGAGTCACTGAAAGTAAAACAACTTTAAAAAGTGCTCTGTCAGACAGAGAAGATAATGATAAAAATCGACTCGACCAAATTATTTAATTTTGATTTTTGTAAATTAAACTATGAATAAAACAAACTATTTAAAACAATTTCTGGTTGTTTTCTTTTTGTCAAAACTACTGAATTTGAGTGAGAGCATTATGTTAGCAATGTGACATTATTTAACACTTAGAATCTGTTTGCTTCCGCAGCTACATGATAGAGCGCGGGGTTTGCTACTTGGTCCTGTGTGAGAAGTCTTTCTCCAAGAGACTGGCCTTCTCGTACCTGGAGGACCTGCAGAATGAGTTCAACTCGCAGTACGGGTCTCGACTAGACACCGTCTCGCGGCCATACTCCTTCATTGAATTTGGTGCGAGCCATGATTTCTTTTTGTTTGTTTACTATTATTTATTAGGGGCTGATTTAGTAAGAGTCAATTTAGTACAGTGGAAACCTCATAATTCAAATTACCTGGGAGTTGGTCTTAATTTGAATCAAGAGGATTTGAATAGCAGAAAGTGACATGCATACCTGACCACAAGAGTTAAATTTAGTAGGAAGCTACTTATCTTGTATAAAAAACTGAGTTTATGATAGTCTCCTATAGTTTCTATCAATAGTAATTTTCTTTCAACCCCATTTCTTTCAAAGGCATGTCTTGGACAGTAATAAGCATTACATTCTGCTTGACATAATTATAGTACTTTTGTAATGCCTATTGGTCGTTTGAGCTTCGAATTAAAAGAATCAGAGCAGAAAAACGTCAAATAATGAGTCTGAATTTAATAGAACCAAAGAGAGAAAAAAATAATCTATCCTCTTGCAAAATTTGAATTATCAGACTTTTATGTATGACATGCTGATACAGAAATCTTACTATCTCCAATCTTTTTTCAGTGTGGGGGTACATAAAATATTAACATTTTCAGCAAACTTTGGTCTTGAAACATCCTCATACCCCTCTCTCTCTCTCTCTCTCTCTCTCTCTCTCTCTCTCTCTCTCTCTCTCTCTCTCTCTCTCTCTCTCTCTCTCTCTCTCTCTCTCTCTCTCTCTCTCTCTCTCTCTCTCTCTCTCTCTCTCTCTCTCTGGTCATTATATTCGAAGACATTCGTTTCCTGCAAATGTGCATAGTTTGCCTTAGAAAACAGTAAATTTTTTATGGAGGTTTTTATTTCCCCTTAACCATTCAAACATTTACTTGCAAAAAGGGTAGGGTCAAGAACAGACTTCCATTGTATTGGAACACTCCCCATCTTTATAAAGGAATCATTGCTACAAGTGTAATGCATTAACTGTCTTAGAACATCATGGGCACAATAAAACCGTTACTGTTCCGTAAAAACAAATTAAAACTCAAACTCAAACTCCATGTAATACTCACCTTGTTCTCATCATGCACCCATAGCAGTGTCCTAAAATCACGAAGATATATTCTCCCTACCCAGACACCTACATGCAGAAAGCAAGAAAGTCGTACATGGACTCTCGAGCCCGTCGCAACCTTGGTCAGATCAACACAGAGCTGCAGGATGTGCAGAGGATTATGGTCCAGAACATTGACGAGGTGCTGATGAGGGGAGAGGCTCTTTCAGGTTAGTGCTCAAAATCTCTCTCTCACTCTCTCTCTGTCCCCCCCTTTTTCTGTTGTTTTTTAATTTTTCACTATGCACATTAAATAATATGACCCATTACACTGTTCATTTCACTATAAGCTTATACATCAAATCTAAATTTTAAGGTTTACAAGGTACAATGTGCAGTTGTTGAAGAAATATTGTCCCCTCCCCCCGGTAAATTCATACCGTCTTTAGCCTCACAAAAGCCAAACTTGAGTGAAAAATAAAGCTGAAAATCATACAAATCGAGGGTTTTTAAAACGAGATTAAAATGAGAGAAAGGATTCAAATCTTTATCTTGTAATAGAACTTGAACGTAGCTTAAGTGTGTGTAGGCACGGATAGTGTAGACTGATAAAACCTTTCATATTGAACCCCATCAAATAGTTTGTTTGGCGTTCTATAGCTTACTGTTACCCTTTTTGCTATGGAGAGAAGTAAGTGTCATTGAGAAATAAACTTCAATCAAATATTCATGTTGAATTCAATTTCCCCTATTAGAGAACGCTCCTGGTGTGTTTTGGGTTTGTTTTGTTTTTTTATGGATATTCGGTTTTTAATTATATTTTGTCCTCTCTTCTCCCCATACCAGTCCTCGACTCCAAGGCCAGTAATTTATCCACGATGTCTCAAAAGTACAAAAAAGATGCCAAGTATTTGAACCTGCGATCGTCCTACGCCAAAATTGCAGCGGTCGTCATCTTAGTCATCCTTCTGCTTCTATTCCTTCGGTACTTGATTTTCTAGGCTGCCTGACATTGACAGTATAATAATTGGTTTTCTCATCAAAGGTTATCGCTGAAGTACAAAGTTATATAATTAAATGCCTTTCATTTCATGGAATCGCCTTCTTTGAGAATATATGCTCGATATAGAAAAATATGGTAGTTGAAAGTCTTTTTCTTTCTCCTCTATATTTGAGATAAGACTAGTTAGGCAAGCAAGGCAAAAATTAGGATACACGGCCTCGATGTTGAAGGAGGGGCACGTAAGATCGATAGTTTCAGACAGTGCATTGGTGATAGGTTAAAACAGGCTGATGTGTGTGATTGGAAGTATCTGTAACTGATCATTCTTTTTGCAGATTTGGAGAAGGCTGTATACAAATATTTTATGTAAATCTGAGACTTTTGGTGATGTGTGTGTGTGATTGAAAGTATGTTTGAACATTTTTTTTAAATATTAGAATTGGAGGAAAGAGATAACATTTTCCAATATTATATTATATTGTCATGAGATGAATATCTTGGACGCGTATGGCAATGTCAATAAGTGTTACTGTGTGTTACATTGAATAAGTTGTATACCAAAATCGTGGCTATCAGCATATTAGTTATCCTCCTGGAGTTTCCTAGACCTTAACCTGGTAAATATAGTTGTTTTACTCCGTGTCTTTGAGGTGGCAAATTGTGAAGTGAAACAAAAATGAGCCTGTAAGAGACAGTAAAGCTGAGAGAATTTTGAAAGTGCAAGTAGGAATGGTTTGTGTGTGATGAAAACTATGCCCAGCAGATTGAGAGAATGGAGATAATGATCAAATGTTTGATAATCTGACATAAATGTGATGTTGCCAATACGGATATTGTGTGAGATTTGAAAAGTTTAAAACTGATAAGGTTGTAAAAGTATGAGGGCAACGATAAAATCCTGGATTGGGTGAATTGTGAAAATTGGATAATAGAACAGTAATATTTTGCAAGAATATGATGAAGTAGAAAAAATAGTGTGTCTGAGCACTACAAATGTCAAACTTCTTGTGTGCAAGCAGTCCAATTGAGATGGCCTGATAAAGCTATGAGATTTGAATTGTGCTAGATGTGTCTGAAATGTGAACATCTTGCATTGCTGCCTATTTATGTGCAGAAACTTGTATGTTTCAATTAGCTGATCTGTGCAGTTAGTTGTAATTCATTTAACTTGAAAATCTAAAGTACGGTCTCAAGAATCTAGTAGACCAGATAGATATTATGTAGGCTTGTATGTATATGTATATATAAATTATGTTCTGTTCAGGCATGCAAGTAACATGAATACTTCATCATTGATGGGGTGATTTCTTAATGTTCAGGACTGAATTAAAATATCCACTGTATTTGCAGTAATAATTTATGTAATGCAATATTGACTGTGAGACTTTTACACTTGTTACAGTTGTTTATTTTTCTTGTTCTTTGTTATATTTTAATTATATTTAATAATTCTGAGCATCATGAGAAAAAAATAATGCTTTGCAGGGTGTAGTTAATTTAAAAAAAACAAAATTTCGAAAGTCTAGTCACAAATTTGTGATTATTTAAAGTTTTTCTATTAAAACCTCCAATATTCTCAGAAAATTGTTAAAAATCAATGTGTTGCTTACGAATGAAGTGATTTTAAGTTTAAACTTATGTAACTGTATGAACCAAAGCAGCCGTAGTGATGAGAGAAAAACCTCATTTTGCTTTTAGGCTACTTGTTTTATATTGTAGGATCACTGATGATCAAAATACTGACTTAACCGTTAACGAGACTTTTCTTCCTACCAATTTTTTTTATGTTAAATATATCGTCTCTCTAAAATGTTCTAGCGTGAGTCACATTGTAATTGTCAAGAGAGTGGTTTCAAATTTACTCTTTTGCTTAATAGATCAGTTGTGATTCAGCTTTAATTGAATATAACTCCTGGTTTTTGTTTGGTCTACTGTATATGTTTTTTATAGGGACAAGCAAATTGTTTGATTATTATTTCTAACTCATTTTCGAGTCTTATGTGGCTTATGCTGGTATGCGTTTAGACTAACAATATATTATAACCCTGTATATGTATATGATTGAGTGTGTGTGTGTTATTAATTTTTGTTTCCCACCTACTGCTTGTATATCCGTGAAAGTAGGCAAAACCGCAATAGCTCATCTCACTGTTTTGTAATATTTTTTTTTTTATAGTAAATGATCCTTTGATTTGTATAACAGTCTCTTAAAATACATTTAGTTGTGGTTTAAAAGTACATACCAAGATAAGTTGTTACTGGGATAAAAAAAATTTAGTTGGATTAGCTATTGCACCTGATTAGAGCAACCTTAATCTTTAAGGTAAAGTAGCCGTAAGCAAATCTGCACCGCAACTATATTTATTTTATGAAACCTCTACACATTAAATTTAATTTTTTTTATAATTAACGACTTCGTATTCCACAATTCTGATATAATTGTGCAACTCTTTTTTCTTTACATTTCTTAGTTGCTTTTGCAGGGAAGTGCTAAAATTATTTGTCTCGTTTATTTTAGTTAACAAGTCTTGGGTTTAAGATTTTTTATTTGTACTAGGTTGAACTCAAGCCGCATGGTGTTTTTTTTTATGCTCATAACACAGTTCTTTGTTCACCATCACTAAGTACAATGTATCTATAACTACAATGAGTTTTGTTCAGACATTTTTTGTATTGGTCAGTTTCTATTTAGTTCTGTCCTTTGACAACTGTATAAATACAAAGTTGACCAATGCATGGATGCAAAAGTGACCAATGTTTTGAAGATAGAAAGAAATAATTAAGACTGTGAAGCATGATGATTGCAATGATGTTCATAACATGTATTTTGTGCAGTGAGTGTAGACAGCCTTGTGATCAGTGACTTAGCAACACTTTAAGACGATCGTGACTGAGTATCTTGATGCATCAATGTCACTATGCTCATAATTTTGTGCAGTTAGACTTTATAAGTCGTTCTGATGCTTTGAAAACGCTTTCTGTTCATTGTCTTTAAACAAGTGAAATTGATATTGTCTATGTTTACAGAGCATCAATGAGAACATGAGTGAGTGGTACTCAGGTTGACCAGTGTGTAAAATTTAAGTGAAGTTGACGACGCCCATGAGACTAAGTGTGTGGGTGAGACTCAGTTTGTTTCTATGTGCCGTGGACGTGTGATTGTACTGCGCAGAGAATGCATTCTGTTAAGTGTCTTAGAAACAAACAGAGTTGATCATGCCCATCATTATGAACAGAATAAGAAGCATTATTATGAGCAAGACTAATTATTTAGTGTGTTGAGACTGATGATTTTGTGTGTTGGTTGACGTGCTTTGAAAATGCGTTTTGTTCAGCGACTTAGAACAATTGTTGCAATGTAAATAAAACCTCAAGTCTTATGCTATCTCACGGCAAAGACTAAAACTAAAACTTTTCTTCTTGTTTATAAAATTTCAACATTTTCTTTTCTGTTTTGTTATCTTTGGCTTTATTTGAAACTGATTATCTGTTTAGTTTTTATTGCACATTTATTTTTTAAATAATGAAAATGTGGAATGAGGTAGGCCAGTCAGTGTAGCGTGCACTGCTTTGAATCAGGAGTGCATGTAACTACTGTTTGGATTTTCTGTAGTCACTGTAGTGTGTTAGTTCAATGTGATTGGCGAAGACAAAGAAGCCTTGATACATGTATCCCTGCTCTGTTCTCCATGGCAGCAGGTAAGTCTTGGACCCCGTCTGCAAGATATGATACTTAATGATATATATATATTGTATTTTGTGCAGTGAGTGTAGACAGCCTTGTGATCAGTGACTTAGCAACACTTTAAGACGATCGTGACTGAGTATCTTGATGCATCAATGTTACTATGCTGATTATTTTGTGCAGTGAGACTTTATTTTATAAGTCGTTCTGATGCTTTGAAAATGATTTCTGTTCAATGTCTTCTAAACAAGTGAAATTGATATTGTCTATGTTTACGGAGCATCAATGAGAAGATGAGTGATACCCAGGTTGACCAGTGTGTAAAATTTAAGTGAAGTTGACGACGCCCATGAGACTAAGTGTGTGGGTGAGACTCAGTTTGTTTCTATGTGCCGTGGACGTGTGATTGTACTGCTCAGAGAATGCATTCTGTTAAGTGTCTTAGAAACAGACAGAGTTGATCATGCCCATCATTATGAACAGAATTAGAAACATTGTTAGACGAGACTGATGATTTTGTGTGTTGGTTGACGTGCTTTGAAAATGCGTTTTGTTCAGCGACTTAGAACAATTGTTGCAATGTAAATAAAACCTCAAGTCTTATGCTATCTCACGGCAAAGACTAAAACTAAAACTTTTCTTCTTGTTTATAAAATTTCAACATTTTCTTTTTTGTTTTGTTATCTTTGGTTTTATTTAAAACTGACGATTATGTTTAGTTTTTATTGCACATTTATTTTTTAGATAATGACTTTGTCGAATGAGGTTGATCAGTCAGTGTATCATGAACTGCTTTGAATCAGGAGTACATGTACCCACTGTTTGGATTAGCTCTAGTCACTGTAGTGTGTTAGTTCAATGTGATTGGCAGAGACAAAGAAGCCTATATACATGTATCCCTGCTCTGTTCTCTATAGCAGCAGGTAAGTCTTGGAACCCGTGTGCAAGATAGGATACTTACTCATACATGTATAGTTTCTCCTCTTTGCATTCAACTTTTTCTTTCTATCCCTGATGATGAGTCTATTTTTAAGAGCAGATATAGCAATTGGGACTATGGATGAAAAATGTTCACAAATGCACAGATGCCAATTTTACTGTAAATTTACGGATCTTCAGTTAAAAAATACAAGTTGGCAGGTCTTAGTTCTGTAAAGGTCTGTCAGGTGGTTCTGTTTTATGGATAATTACGTTGCGTTGCTTTACATGAAAATGTTCAGGAGAAAAAAAAACTGTGATCCAGTTGGCACCATTGATAGATGTCATCTTTGATTAATCAGTTCCAGCTTCGATTAATAACACAATTTTTTAACCTTGTTTTCTCGTAATGATATTGAATTTCATACATGATGTATGTATTTCAACTGAAGGGGAAAGACAAAAAACTTTGTATGAATCAACAAACAATCAAATGATTAAAAAAAAAAATTTATTGGTATGAAAAAATTGTTAGTCATCATAAAGGTTATTCAAGAACAAAAGTTATCAGATAACTAATGCCTGTATACATGGGAGTGAAAAACCTTAACTAAAATTATTTAAATAGAGAGAAAGGCTGAAGCTACAGAAGTTGATGTAGGCCTATATCCAATCAAAATCAACTTTTTCACGTGCAGGGTAAATGTCACCCTACAGAAACCAGATCATATTCGCTGACAAGGGACAGCCATTATTTCCCCCTGAGACTGATTAACAATACATTGTATAAGGAATGAGATTTCACAGAGTAATGTGCCTTAGTTGGAAGAGTTCTCTTTGTAAATACCAAACGTTTTTAAGATACCAAGAGTGCTATTTTCTCATAAATATGATTACTTTCTAATTTGTATTTATTGAATTGTATTTCCACATAATTCAGAATGATTTAACACTTTAGGTTTAAAAGCTATGTTCAAAAACGGAACACAGAGTTTGTGTCTTCTAACTAAGTAACTTACAGTGTAACCAGAGACTCTAGATTTAGTGAGGCGTTTCACAAAAACAGCTCACAGTGCTTGATATGGGAAGCTACCATGATGCGTCCTCACTCGATTTCTTTATTGAATTTAAGGAGATTGTACACTATTCAGACTGAGTTTTTACTAAGTTTTACAGACGGACGCAACCGCTTTTGTTATCTTAGCCATGAAACCTCTCACTATTTTACACTCTCTGTGGAAACTGTAAAATCTCATTCCCTAAAAAAAAGCTCAGCTGAAATGTCTCGCATAGGATAAACAAACTTTTTAGACTTTCATTATTTCAAGGCTTGAATGCGGCCATATATTCCACAGATAATCAAGAGGCTTATACTTAGGCTTGAAAATTTGATGAGATGTTTCACTTCATAGGCTGCATCAATGAAACTTTAATATTATTCAATTGGTTCCGATTTTTATGGCACTAGACTGGTTAACTTATTGATGAAAAAACTTTCAAGTCATTTAAAAAATAACACACAGGTTTCAAATTGGTATCATTCACACAAGGAAAAACCAATGGTTTAATCAAGTTTCTCATCTTTCAAGACTTCTGCAATATTTTATACAGGTATCACAGTGTTCTTTGCTATTAAAAAAAATCAATGAGAAAAAAAGAGACATGTACTTTCAAGCAGGGCAATTTGTTTTTTCTGCATGACAATCTGGCGTAAGATAAAATTATTTTAAACATCATTCTCTGAATTCTACACTCTTCAACTTCATTAACCTATGAAGATGATTTTTATGTGTGTTTGTTGATTTATTCATGACTGGGAGAAAAACATGCAAGGCGCCAAAAATTATAGTTCTCCAACAAGAAATTGGCTTCACTGAAGTAATATTAATAAGTAGTAGATTAAAAAAAATATTTGTATCGTACAGAACATTTTTACTAATTACAATATGCAGTATCTCATGATAAAGCAAAAATTGAAACTTCTTTTTATTTTTTTTTAATGCAGGAATTTTGCTCTCACTGACTCGTACGTTTTTAATTTTATGTTAATTTATACACCACCATGTCTTGTCACTTTTATCCAGCAAAACCAAAATTTAGCTGTTAAAATTGAGATTCTACGATAAAACAATAATGTCCAACATGTACAACATTATTTTAGAAAGCTCTAATAATACAGTGTATTGTTGCTGTATTCTTTCACATAGAAAAAAATCCATTTATACAGAAAATTCTGATGCACATAAAGATACAATTACTTTGTCATTTTAATAACATCTCAAACTGCACATATCATTTATGGTTTAAAATTCAGTCTTTTACTAAGGCCCCACATTTATAAAGTCAAATCAATTAAGGTGAGAACAAACAAAGAAAAATACAAACATTATTCTTTTTACAACTGAAAAATAAAAAATGCTGTTTTCTTTCCTAAATAATGAAGGGTTCTAAAGATAGAATAATTTTTTTTTTAATCTGTCCTTGGCAGTCAAATAAATCAACAGATTATAATCACCTGCTTTAGATTGCTTTGAGCAAGATTTGTTTTTATTTTCCAAAAAAATAATCATCTATTACATTTACAGGTATTGTTTGTTAAAACATATTCTGTGTCCATATAATTAAGGCAAAGACAAACATAAAAAATGCATAATTTGCGTAACTATGTATTAATTTGTTGCATGTAAAACAAAAATAGAATCTGATAGATAGATAAATAAATTAATTATAATAATTATATCACAGAAAAGACAATAGACTGATTTTTGTCATGTTTTATACAGTCTACGACCAGTAGCACTTCTGTTGTTAGAAACGTTCCAGTCAATTTGTCTTTAGGAGCCAACATCACATCACATTCACATTTTCTACGCTCAAAGTCAACAACGAGCGAGCTATCTAGACTAGGGTAATTTTTTTTAACACACTGTACACGTCCTGCTTCCATTAGACAGCTAGACAGAAAAGACAAGACTTTCTGCTGCTATTATCGTTGTTAGAACTTGTGTAAAGTCGTATTTAAATTAGTTATAATCAATATCTATAGTAGAAGGATTAGAAGAGGGGTGGGGGGTGCGGAGTGAGGAAAGTAGGTACTGCTCAGGACAATAAACCAAAAAGCTTCTTTGAAGGGGGAAAGAAAACCAGGAAAGCTGCTGTAGGTGAATATAGCGCCACAGGTCAAACTTTCACTGCTTGGACTCCATGAATTTCTTCACCTCGACGTAGACCTCATCTATTCCAGTCTCCGCAGAAATCTATGGAGAAGACAAAGGTAGTTATCAGTCTAATATTGCTAGTAGCAGTAATCTGTTATGGCTCTTAATTTAGTGTGTCAAAAAGGGTAAAAGGATTGCAAGGGAGAGGGAAGCTGTCTTCGGAACATAAAGAATCAGGAAAATATAATGCTAACAAACTCTTGTGAAAATGAGGATCAAAAAGTTTTGTGCATTATGGCGATATGACCAGAATGTATTAAAAAAAATTAAAGGAAGGAAGTTCTTAGCTGCTGAGTAAATCACATGTCACGTTGGATCGGTAAAAACAATTATAATATTTGCAGCACAAAAAATATATGAAAACATTCTTAATAACTGTTATTGTTTTTTTTACGTAAATAACTACGTGAGGGTTCGTAATCGATATTTAAACTAAAAATAATTGTGAGAATAAATTTGCAGAAAGGTAGATATATCATTACTCCCTCCTTGTCGCTTGTAGTTCAGATAAAAAGTATTTGAAAAGAATCAAGTCTTAGTTAAATTGTAAATAAGGAAGAAACAGATTACTAGAAAAAAAAGTTACCAAAAACTATAAATATTCGTGCTAACTTCTTGACTTCGACTTTACACTCATTGTTTTTACCAAAAAGTATTTGAAAAGAATCAAGTAGTAAATGATTATAAATGAGAAAGAAAATTGAAAACGGCAAGAAAAATGACAGAACACTATGAGTATTCTTGGTACCTTTTTGACTTTCCCCTGACGCTCGTAGAAAGATATCACCGGCTCTGTCTGGTTGTGGAAAGTCTCCAGCCTCTTTCTTATGGTGACTTCGTTATCGTCGACCCGTCCACTGCTCTTGCCTCGCTCCAGCAGACGTGAGGTCATCGTGGCGTCGGACACGTCAAAGTAGAGCACGCTGGAGCATGGGACGATCTAGACACGGAGGTATGAAGAGCATTGGTGTAGAAGCATGGGACGATCTAGACATGGAGGTATGAAGAGCATTGGTGTAGAAGCATGGGACGATCTACACATGGAGGTATGAAGAGCATTGGTGTAGAAGCATGGGACGATCTACACATGGAGGTATGAAGAGCATTGGTGTAGAAGCATGGGACGATCTACACATGGAGGTATGAAGAGCATTGGTGTAGAAGCATGGGACGATCTACACATGGAGGTATGAAGAGCATTGGTGTAGAAGCATGGGACGATCTACACATGGAGGTATGAAGAGCATTGGTGTAGAAGCATGGGACGATCTACACATGGAGGTATGAAGAGCATTGGTGTAGAAGCATGGGACGATCTAGACATGGAGGTATGAAGAGCATTGGTGTAGAAGCATGGGACGATCTACACATGGAGGTATGAAGAGCATTGGTGTAGAAGCATGGGACGATCTACACATGGAGGTATGAAGAGCATTGGTGTAGAGTGCAAGTGGAAAGTGAAAAGGAAAGATTCTCATTCATATCTAAGTCCGATTAGTTGGGATTATTTTACTTAATAAATTTTACTTGTTTCTGTCTATGACTATGAGAAAAAAGTGATTTTTTACTTGCAAATTGTAGTTGTAGTTGTATGTTTATGAATGACGACCAAAGTTTTTCAGTTACAATAATGTCAGATAAGTAAAAGCTTTAACAATGTTGGTAATGATAGTGCATTGAAGTAGCATTTTAAGCTTTAACCTCTATTCCGTACTGCGACCAATTTCAGTAGTCCGACATACAGTTATTTCAGATTGGGCAAATTATAACTACCAATAGTACACAACCCCACATTTTAAACTCAACAGTATAGTGGTAAAAATGGTGGTGAATAATAGTACATACATTGTAGAAATTTTACTAAGTTCGGTAATATGAAATAATTTTTCGGTACCAATAGCAGTGGCAGCAGCAGTAGTAGTAGTAGTAGTAGTAGTAGTAGTAGTAGTAGTAGTAGTAGTAGTAGTAGTAGTAGTAGTAGTAGTAGTAGTAGTAGCAGTAGTAGTAGTAGTAGTAGTAGTAGTAGTAGTAGTAGTAGTAGTAGTAGTAGTAGTAGTAGTAGTAGTAGTAGTAGTAGTAGTAGTAATTGTCTACTCACATCCCTCTCAAAGCGCACGCCTTGCTCCAGCTCCCTGGGGTAGCCGTCGATGAGGAAACACTTGGTCTCGGTCAGGTTTGACACGATGGCATCTTTGAGAAGTCCCAGGACTTCCTCCTGCAGGGTGCAGGGCAGACACAGACATTGGTAAAGGGTCGCAGTCTAAAAATTACTAACCTGACTGCACAAGTGAATGGGGTATTAACTTAAGATTACCTGGGATCCTGTTAAAGCTGGACATGTTATACTGAAACTAGACCATCCAGTAGGGGGCCACAAATAATTTTGCCAGATTGTGGGTTTCTACTGTACTATCCTACTACACCCCCCCCCCCCCTTTCCACCCTCTCTGTCACTTATAGAAGTCCATGGTTTAGCCCGTATAGCAACCGAGATGCTGTTACAGTTATATTGAGTATCAAGTACATCCAATAATTATTTAATTGTTATTCTCGCCATGCAATTACTCTGCACATAATATTATAAATGGGGAAGTGTTTGAGAAAACATGACTAAATCTTTGTATAGGATTTTTCGTGACCGCCTAGGAGACACAAAACTCGAAGACTTGTCTCTTCCCCAAGGAAATTAATCACGGCAATAGTCCGAGTGGTACCGTGAATAGGAGTTCGCAAAGAGTATTCACTAAGCTCAGTTTGTTGGAAGACACGACTTAATTATTTTAAAGAATCAGGGGCGATTAAAAAAGATCTATGATGTCATTTTGTAGTAATTGGGTTCTTTGTTTGCGCTCTCGATGTCGTCTCGCATTGAATACTCACGTTCAGAACTTGTTGCACTGTTCGGCATCACTCAGTATTATGCTGGTAATACACTTATTGCTTTGGTGAGCTCATTGAAACCTTTTAAGGAGAGCTCAGGACTTCCAACTCTCTCTCTCTCTCTCTCTCTCTCTCTCTCTCTCTCTCTCTCTCTCTCTCTCTCTCTCTCTCCCTCCCTCTACTCTCTCTCCCTCTCTCTCTCTTTCTTTCTTCCTCTCCCTTTCTCTTTCTCTCGCTCTTATTTAACCCCCCCCCTCAAAAGGAGTAATAAAGTACATGATTGTAATTCTTAATGTCTTAACTTATAGAGATATCATATTCTTACAACCTAGCGACATTGGCAGTTGCAAGATGAGTTAAAAGCTTAGAAAAACGTGTTCGATAAAGGAGGCAAGGTCAATAAAACCCAAAATAGATGTCAGATTATATTTGAACAACCTTATAGCAATGGATAGTTCAAACTAACCATGGGGACAAGGTCTCCCCTCTCCATGGTGGCTTTCAGGCGCTCGCCTCGTTCTGAGCCCGACTTGACCTCGTCTCTGAGTAGGTCACCAGACGACAGGTGACAGAAGCCAAAGTCCCGCACGATGTTGGCGCATTGGGTGCCCTTACCACTGCCAGGACCACCTGGATGGAGAGTGGAGAGATGATGCTGTTGTCCAGGAGAGAGAGAGACAGGAATGTAGAGTACATTAGAGAGAAGAGGGAGGGGGGGAGAGGGGGGGGGGGAGCGAAAGAGAAGTCTCACACGATGTTGGCGCATTGGGTGCCCTTACCGCTTCCAGGACAACCTGTGGGAAGAGTTGAGAGATGGTGCTGTAGTCCAGGGGAGAAGGAGAGAGAGAGAGCGAGAGAGAGAGAGAGAGAGTAGAGAGAGAAGTTCCGAACGATGTTGGCGTACTCAGTGCCTTTACTGCTGCCAGGCCCACCTTGGGAAAGAGTGAAGACACTGTGTTGCAGTCTAGGGGAGAGACAGGGATGTATATTACATTATTTTTCAGAGGTGCTACCTACCGTTTCCAGTAGAGGGATGAATGCAAGACTTAAATTATACGACAGTCGTGAAATGAGATCCATGAGTTATTATAAATACCTCACAAAAAGCATTGAGCTGATATTCATGAAAGTATGGAAAAGTACAGAGTATCTCTAACAAATAATTTGAGAGAAGTGCAGAGAGCGAGAGAGGGAGAGAGAGACAGACTGACATGGAGAGAGAGATAGTGCGACGGACAGACAGATAGACAGACAGACAGACAAACAGACAGACAGACAGACAGAGAAACAGCAGACAACAGAATGACAGTGGTTGTAAGAGAGAGAGAGAGAGACAGAGAGAGACAGAGAGACAGAGACAGACAGATAGACAGACAGACAGACAGACAGACAGACAGACAGACAGACAGAGAGGGAGAGAGAGACACAGAGAGAAAGACAGAGAGAGAGAGAGACAAAGACAGACAGAGACAGACAGACAGAGAGGGAGAGAGAGACACAGAGAGAAAGACAGAGAGAGAGAGAGACAAAGACAGACAGAGACAGACAGACAGAGAGGGAGAGAGAGACACAGAGCGAAAGACAGACAGACAGAGAGGGAGAGAGAGACACAGAGCGAAAGACAGAGAGAGAGAGAGGAGACAATACAATAATTAATTTTAAATGTTTTAAAAAACACACACAATCATTATAGCATTTATTAAGAGGATTTCGAAGTATGGTTGAGTGTTAAACTTTTACAGCCATTGTTTTCAAACAGCCCCACTCCGCATTTAAGAAAACACATTGAGTTTTACTAACCTATGACGAAGACGACTTTGGAATCTTTCAAAGCTTTGTCGGTGGCTGTGAATGGAGAGAAATAAAACAAAATTGAATTAATAATGATTTATCAATATCATTATAATAGCTGTCCGTAGAGTACTTCAAAAATGACAAAGACACCTGCGCATCCAAATGCTATATTATGCTGTATTTATCGAACAGATTTATTCAAAATGTCCTAAGTACATTTGATAACTACATGCCTCTTGTAGCATAGCATGGTAAAATAGAGACGAGGCAAGGGGAACGTATGTTTCCCTTTTTCTTATGACATTTACATAGCCACTATTACTACTACTACTACTACTACTACTACTACTACTACTACTACTACTACTACTACTACTACTACTACTACTACTACTACTACTACTACTACTACTACTACTACTACTACTACTACTACTACTACTACCACTACTATAAGTATATATCTGGAATTTTTAAGTATTTGAAACTCCTTTTTAAGGAGCGTAGTGGTCTAGTGGTATAACCATACTCGCTTTAAGTGGCAAGGCGATGGTGCCGCTGCATCTATAAGTCGAGGGTTCTAATCCCACAAAGTGCAATCATTGTTTGGCCATTTTCACTAAAAACCTACCTCTACCACTGTGGAAAATTGCCTTATAATTCCAGATCTATTTATAATTAATCCAGTGGTCTGCCTCTTTTAAATCTAATTTATATCTTACTGTTACAACGACTACCAAAATGTTGATGTTGCTTATCCTATTCCTATTATTAGCTTAACAGAACTGCATAATTATTTGTAAATACTATAATTTTTGTTGTGATTTCAGCCACAATGAAATTCTCTGATTTATATAGTATTGATGAATTAAAGAAATTAATGACATAATAATTATACATGGAAAATAAACGTTGTGCGAGTGGAAACGAATAATGGTATGAAAGTACTGCGTGACAGACGATATAAGGTTCAATCTTTTCACTCACCGCTCATAATGTTGTTGTTTCGAAATTTCCCACAAAGCTTATTATGACATTAATTTTAGAAGAAACACGAGAAGAATTGTTAGCCCTTTTTTGAAACGTCCTTAACAGTTCACATAAACAGTTGTGATAACAGGTTTACTGTGGTTTTGACTGTTGAACTCGGCAACAGACCGACAGAAAACTTAGTTTATATCAGGCGTCAATCACAGCCTTGAAAAAAAAACAGACAAAAAATTCTTAAGTGTATGATTAATAGCAGCTAAGTATAGTACACACACTTATATCTAGTTTGGCCTATCACAATTAAACTGTATGATACCAACATTTTTTTAGTACTAAAACTGTCACGGCTCTAACATAAAAAACAACAACACCAGCACCACCAACGAAAAAAAAATTTTCTACTACTACTACTACTACTACTACTACTACTACTACTACTACTACTACTGCTGCTACTACTACTACTACTACTACTACTACTACTACTACTACTACTACTACTACTACTACTACTACTACTACTACTACTACTACTACTACTACTACTACTACTACTACTACTATCATCATCATCATCATCATCATCACCATCATCATCATCATCATCATCATCATCATCATCATCATCATCATCATCATCATCATCATCATCATCACCATCATCATCATCATCATCATCATCATCATCATCATCATCATCATCATCATCATCATCATCATCATCACCATCATCATCATCATCATCATCATCATCATCATCATCATCATCATCATCATCATCATCATCATCATCACCATCATCATCATCATCATCATCATCATCATCATCATCATCATCATCATCATCATCATCATCATCATCACCATCATCATCATCATCATCATCATCATCATCATCATCATCATCATCATCATCATCATCATCATCATCACCATCATCATCATCATTTTTGTTGTTGTTGTTCTTCTTCTTCTTCTTCTTCTTCTTCTTTAATATGTTTTGTTGTTGTATTTGTCCATAATAATGTCGCTAGACTAACGTTACATTATGTTTCTGGCATACGCCTTAGCTAGTAGCTCGTTTGTTCTCGATTTCCCAACTAAAGGTCGTATTTAAGAGGATATATCCGTAGAGAGGTGTTGGCAATGGAAATAGAATTACCCTTAGGGTATGGAGAAACAAAGAGGCAGAGAGGGAAAAACAGAGAGGCGGAGAGAGAAAGAGAGAGGGAGAGGAAGAGACAGACAAACGGATATAGAGAAATAGAAAGATAGATAGAATGAGAGAGAGAGAGAGAGAGAGAGAGAGAGAGAGAGAGAGAGTCATAGACGGTGAGAGAGACAACATACAGGCGGGCAATTAGATCTAAGTAGATGTTTTACTTAAATTAATGTTATCAAATTTCATAGATAATTTCTCTTAAACAAAGCGATGCAAAGACAGAAAAATCTGAAATGGCGTTATCACTGAATTTCTAACATATTGCTAATTTTAAGAACCGTTCACGCTAATATAAAACACGCTTGGTAACTAGAATAAGAGATCACGCTTTTTTTCTTCTCCGTTTTCTGTTTATAAAAACTCAGTTTTACAAGGCAAGTGTATTACTGCATAGTAAATGCAAATCTCAAGTTTTCTCACTTCTATTTAACAGTATTGCAAAATTCAATGTTATTATTCACAACACACCTTTAACACGGAATAGGAGAAAAATATGTACACGTTGGCTATCGGTCTATAGTAAAGCACAGTGTCTACAATCCACACAGAATGATGTAAATAATGTACTCCGGACTGCCTTCCGAAAACTAGCAAGACCAGCTTACAGAATGGCTTCCTCTAACACGACTACCCGCCGATATCCATCATCATCAACAGGATCCGTTCTAGCACGGTAGTGCCTCTAGATGTTATGGCTCCCTCTACCCCGTCTCTATCTCTCTCTGTATATCTCTCACCCACTCACTCTCACTGGCTTGTACTGTCTGTCTCTCTCTGTCTCTCTCCCCCTCTCTCTCTCTTCTCTCTCTCTCTCTCTCTCTCTCTCTCTCTCTCTCTCTTTCTCCCCTCTCTCTCTCTCTCTCTCTCTCTCTCTCTCTCTCTCTCTTTCTACCCCCCTTCTCTGCCTCTTTCTCTCTCTCTCTACATTTTCCTCTCTTTCTCTTTCTCTGTGTCTCTGCCTGTTTCTCCCCCTCACCGTCCCTTCCAAACTGGCTCCTCTCTAACTTCACCAATTATGGTTTGTTACTAAAAACAGGAACAAAATAATATAAAGGACAACAAGCAAGTACACAGAGTGCGACGCTGAATGAACCACAAGCACGAAAAATTGCGTGATGAGAGCCCAGCCCTGGCGATGAATAAATTAATGATTGATAAATCGACTTAATTTAGCACCTTCAATCAAGGTGGGCTTCTTTTCCTCTCCATTTTTAGAAATTCAAGGTAGCCGAGTCTGCAAGGGAATAAGGCGTGTATCTCTTTCATTGTGCTTTCCTACATCTTATCTATTTCTTTTACGTTACTTTTTTTCATTTAATTTTGTAAAAAAAAAAATGGCTTTGGGCTTTTCACGAGACCCTTTGTTTTCATTTTGAAAACAAAATGCTAGCATAATTCTACCTTTGCACATATGCACCCCCTCCCCTTATCCCGCTTCCCTTCCTCACTGATTTTCTTCTTTCTGTTCGTATTCTGCGGGGGATATGCAGGGTTGATTAAAATAGCCCCCCCCTACCCCATCCTCTATTTCGTCAGAGAAAAGGAAGGGAGAGCAGGGATATAGAGATATAAAAAGAGACAGGAGAAGGCGAGAGAGAGAGAGAGAGAGAGAGAGAGAGAGAGAAAGAGAGAGAAAATCGATCGACAAAATCTAACAGTGGTTTGGCTACGAGAGGTCCAATTTTTGCTCCTTCACGCCCAACATCATTCAGCAACTACAGCAAGTAGGCTACACAGCAGACGGGGTACAAAACTAACATCTGACAAATTACGCGCTGCCATACTAGACTTCTGTGTTATTGTGTTATGTGCTAGTAGCACACTGTATCTATCGCAAAAGATTGGGCAGTGCCGACTGTGCCAGCTTCTAATTTTTTTTATTACAGACACAATCGATAATGATAGACCGGGCTTAGAAACCCGAAGCTCTGTACTCGAGGGGGCGACCGTAGGTCCACCGCGCTCGCTATAAAAAACCCAGTGATGCGTCGTTCATCCTTTATTCATACCATTATAAATTTGAATATTGTAGTAAACACTTAGTATTAACCAATGTTTGGGTCCAAGTAAACGAAAACAAGAGAAGTACAGGTCACTTTTTTCGGGTTGATTCAGATCCTCCATTTTGTTTTGTTATCACGATTGTGTGAACAAATGAATGGTATTTTATCGGGGTGCAGCTTGCATAACACTTATTAGACTTGTTGGAGATAGTCAATCTAACATTGCGTTATCAATTCTTCTCATGTTTTTTAAACTAATCTACGATTTTAAAAAATCAAACAAACAAGATAATCAATAGTGATATTGATGTCTGTGTGATCGTATTTGTTTTGTTGTTTTTTTTTCGTTCTGTTTTTTTTGTCTTTATTTGTGTTCATTTTTTTAATTGCTTGTGCGATTGGGATCGAATTAAATACATCTCGATGCTACATAGCAGACGAGTAAGCAACAGTCAGCCTTTCGAACAAAACATCAAGGTGGTATCGGAACGCGTGTTTGTGAGTTCAAGATGTCAGTCTTGGTTCTGCGTGCTATCGTGTTGTTTTTGTTGGGTTTTGTTTGTGTGGTGCCTACATAGCCTCGATCGATACGTGATGGCTCCTGACTCACAAATCCCTAGCCCTAGCCTCACACAGACACGCGCTATTTCAGCAAGGCCAAGTCGGAGACGGTCAAGGAGCTGAGTAGTGCAATGGCACCAACCCTACTCCAGAAATACCCGATAATTTTACGTTTTTTCCTTGCACTATTTTGCTAAAACTTGTACATTTGGGTCGATGGCTGGTTAAGTCCATGGCGCTAATAATGATGCTAGTAGTGTTTTAGGTAAGAGTTTGGTCTTTCCCCGTATGTCCTTAGGTGTTGGGTATTGCCCAATGTTCGGGTTAGTAGATATCCAGGGATCAATGATTCAGTGGAGACTTTGTGATACTCAGGACGATGACGATGGCACAATCACGCTCCTTAGACATAAGCTTTTGTGATCATTTATTAGCTCGGTTAGTCTAGAATAGAACAAAAATTAAGCGCATGTTTTTTGCTTGTTGTTGTCGTTTTCGTGATTGCTGTGGACGCCCCTTATTGCCAAAGGTATAACATAAGCCTTGTGGTCCAGTTACCGATAACGGACAGAAGACATAAACACCATCCCTAGGCATGTTTTTTTCTGATGCCCATTGTCTCCCTAGCTTAGAGGTCATCCAAGTTATGTACGCTTAGCTCCCTAGGCTATGTTTTGACGCTGCTGAAGAACACTTCATCTATCGTCGTCGTTTTTATTACGGGCCTAATTATCGCAAGACCTCGACTAACGCCACGCGGAACACTCGCCATGATCACACAGGAACTTTTAATTCAGGTTATTGTTTGATCAGAGTCCGTGTTTTCTCCCCCACTTGACATTCTACAGCGCTTAGCATTATGGTGTTTGTTGGTGATTTGTGGCTTTGTGTTGGTGGAGTATACATCTATATTCTGAAAGCAAACTTCTAAACATAGACGAAACTTTAAGAAAGTTAACGATGTTTCAGCCTGATCGAGGGACCGAATCGGGAACGTGTGATTTGAAGCCGCACGGGCTATCGCTCAGCCAGTTTGTCTTGGCTAGAGCTACACTTTTATTTTACTCCGCCAACGCAAAAAAAATATTTCAAACAAATACCGTCAGGTGCAGGATGTACAAATGTAATCGGGTTGGTCTATCAGTCCTATTTAAAATATCAGTCGTATTTAGTCTATCAGGCATATTTAGTCTATCCATCCTATTATTAGTCCAATTTGTTCTATGAGTCGTATTTGTCTATCCGCCCTATTTGGTCTAGCAGTTCTATTTGGTCTATCCTTCGATGGACAAGACTAAAATGTGAGGAGTAACCATCGCTAACACTATGTTCTGAATAATGTCAAGGAGCATGAAAATGTGGAGTTCTCATCAAACAACGACGTATTGAATGCTCATAGCTGACTGTGATTCGGGAGGGCGGTATTGATCTTCACACACCGACGTTCAGAGTGTGTGGATCGTAAGTACAACGCCGCCGTAGCTTACGACTCGTCATACGATTAATTTTCCTATTCACACGTCTTGAGAGGAGTCGTGGGCTTGCCAAAATAATGTTTTTACGACCCTACGTGTTAAAATCAGGCGGAATTTTAGATCTCGACTTGGGGTACCTAGTAGGCTTGCACAGAGAACGTAGATTCAGACGCCCCATTTCTAATTCCTTAACCGGACGTTTACATTTTCCTCCTCCTTGTAAATACTGCACCTCGACATCAGAAGAAACAGACGACCCAACAATAGAGCGCTTGACTTCTAATCGAACTGTCCCCTGTTCAATACCCAATCGGACAGCCCCGGTCCCGACTGGTTGAGCTGTGTGTCAGTATACAGTACTCACTGTGACCAGTCAAGCCCCGGGTGTATCGGACTGGAGTCCCGTCGCCGTATAGGATCTTTCTCGAGTCTTTAGAGACAGTAAACTGAGGGAGACTTTCGCTTTATCCTCCGACTAAAGATTGCGTAAGCGTTTAACGCAATGGCAAAACAGTCCCGGGCAAAATAGACGTATATCACCAGTGCTTGGCGCCGTAGAGTGTCAATTGGGAAGAAATGGCCTTTGATCAAACATTAACCATTATACAATTATGGATAACCATGTGGTGTTGGTTAAACGTCCAACGCCAGCGCTATACAGGCTGTAATAAATGGATGCCCTATCCTAATCTCTCGGGGTGTGATTATTGATCCACTAACGACAGAGTCTACACCATCGACCTCTATACTAGAGGTACTTGAAGCCAAAACTCTCACCCTTCTTTTCTTTTTTTTTTTTTGTTGTTGTTTGTGTGTTTGTTTACAATGCTGTTAGATAAAAGGGTAGGCTGAAAGTCGCAAGTCCAATATGGTAAGAGCTCACAACTCCTCTAAAACCTTCTTATTCGTATATATCTAAATACGAGTGCTAGGTTTACCGCGACGTTTTACGGCTATATTTTAAGGGTATCAGTGCTATAGAAGTCGGTGATTGTGACCATACACATTTTTGTCTGAGTGTGGGTTTCAAACCAGAAACTCGGCAAAGATTACTTTCACCAACACCAGCAGAATATCAAGCAGGAGACACAGTCTCTGATCAAACAATAATCTAATGGATATTCAAGCCTGATCATCGGAGTGATGCGGGAACTGCGGGAACGGGGCGGGATCGATTTTAACACAGCAGAGTTAGAGTGTAGGCCTTCGACTTCTGTGTGAATAGCAAGACTGATATCCTAAAATGCACCCTCCCTACACTTTATATCACGGATGGGTTCCGAGCCTAACGTCTGGTCTGCCACAGAGACAAAACAGGGATACTGGGACTTTGGAGGGTTTCGAACTAGACACCTCCCGATTAGGAGAACAACACTTTATCACTGAGATAAATATAAAACGAAATGCAAACAAGAGATCAAAAGACAGAAGCAGTTGGAAATAGCCTTTTGGTGAATATGAAAACAGAAATATGTACAGATTTAGTTCCGTTTTTGTTTGGTTCATGGAGACCAAAATCAAATATGGAGTGGTAATTAGGAAAGCAAAATAAATAAGAAAAGGTAAGATCGCTATCGTCGGGGCTAAAGGGAAAATAAAAGAACGACTTGGGCTGTTCTTGCTGCTGTCATAGAGGTCAATGAGATTGATGCTTCAAGCATTGAGAAGGAATTGGCACAAAGTACATAATTCCAGGAAATATCGACACACACAAAACGAAACACTTACCAATATTGGCGTCAAAGATTTTCTGAACCTCGGCAAAAACTTCATCTTTCCCGGCCTCAGCCGACACCTGTCAGGGATAAAAGTGGAGAGAAGAAATTTGGTGATCACTAAGAAAGTAGGAAGGCAATGTACATTGATACAATAGTGTTAGTTTATATGTTAGCATTTATAAACATTCTTTCTTATGCTGTATAAGATTAAAAGCACTGGTGAGATAAAGATAATGTAACTAGTTTTAAAGCGTAGTCTGTGTATAATTGTATTCATTGTGGTGTCTCACTATTATTGTAATGTAATTTCTTTTGAAGATGTCACATTCAACATTATATATTTTCGATGTAACACACATTGACTGAATAAATTTGAATTTGAATTTGAATTTGAAATAAAGATTCAAAAGTCTTTTTAGTTACATATTGAGATCAATTTTATATTGCAATATCAGGATCTCTGAGTCAAGTAAATATTCTAAAATATGTTTATTTTTGTAATGACCCCCCTGTCTCCTGTGTGGCAGCACATTGTCAGACGTCAGTCTTGAGGCCCATGCAAATTATAACTATATAGTGCTCATGTTGGGCATTAAGCTACCAGTCATAATTTAACTCAACTCCAACTCACCGTCTTGACTTTGCCAGACTTCCCATAATGCTCTATCACTGGCGTAGTGATACTGTGGAAGGTCACCAGCCTCTTTTTGATGGTCTCGGCGTTGTCGTCTGCCCGTCCGCTGGTGGCCGCTCTTCCCAGCAGCCTCTGGGTCATCGTCTCGTCAGACACTTCAAAGTTAAGCACAAACTGTGGTGCACAGATCTGGAGAAAAAAAATAGGTCAAAGATGTATACACTTCAAATCATCTAATCATTCCATGTGTTTTATTCATTTTCATGTACTTTATTTTTATAAAGCTGTAGTTTTGTTTTATGTGTCATCTATAGGGCATGCTGGTTTTGAATTTCATCAAGAGGGAAAAATAATGTTCAACTTAACTACTGACTTACTTATTAACCATACAAATTATTTTAGAGAGTTAGTTTGAGTTTCCCAGTAAGAGGGGAAATTTTTAAAGTGTAAGGGATATTACATGTCCCTCTACTTTGCCCAAGTAAAGCAAACCTCATGTGTACGTACATCTAAGTGACGGACAAAAGTCCAATTGTACCACATGCACATTACTGCAATTCATTTATAAAGGCTATTTGCAAGACTATTAATTTATACGCCAAGAGTATCATCAGCCCAAAATGCTTGCCTTTCTTTGGGACCATTTTGCCAGGGCCAACGGCTACACAAAACATAATAAACATCCCTTATATCTTAGACTGACAGTCCTATACCAGTCTATTTAATTTCTAATTTAATGTCTAAATCACATCTCTCAAAACACTCCAACTATTTAAAGTTCAAGGACCAATGAAAACGAAAGGGTAACTGAAAATGTGGGGAAGTAATATTTGATAAAACAGTCACCAACTTGGCCTAACAGACAAAAGACTAAATACTGGTACAGTATCATAACATATTAAAACATTTAGAAATTTCAGAAGTCTAAAGGAAAGACCCATCTCAACTCCATGTGTACGCACCTCCTTCTCAAACTTGATGCCTTGCTCCAGCTCTCTAGGGTAACCATCGATCAGGAAACCTTTACTGCTGGTCACTTTCTTCAGCATCGCCTCTTTCAGGAGTTCCAGCACCGTTTCCTACAGGGGGAGGTTCGGAAAAATATTGTTAATAAGTATTGAAACCTACCATAAACATGGGGGAAAGTTTACATAGATATAAGGTAAGAACTGAACTGTCTTTTGTATTGTTACTAACATCATTGTTATTATCATCACATTATTATTATTATTATTATTCCGTGAGCTTCTTGCCCCGGTCTGAGCCGGACTCCACTTCTGCCCTAAGTAGGTCACCGGACGACAGGTGGGTGTAGCCGTACTTCTTCACAATCAGGTCGCACTGGGTGCCCTTACCACTGCCCGGCCCACCTGCAAGAGCGAAGGGTTAGTCGGTAGGAGGATTAACACGGAGGATTATGATGATAATGGTGCTGATGAAGTTAAATGTTAACTGTTAAGTGGTTTAAAAAGCCCAACAGCTAAGACCAGCGATAGACAGTAGTGATGATGATTTTGCGTGATAGCTCCCCTTGGATTTTTATTTGTCTCCAAATTATGATATTAATTTTCTTTTCACCTGCTCTGCAAAAGTGGATTATCTTTTAAAACGGTTTAAATTTGAACAGGAATTATCCTGGGTAAAAACTATGGCTCTCTCATCACATACTTTTTTAATCTTATTTCTGTTCAAGATGGATCTCAACCATGTAAAACAAATGAAACAGCAGTGCAAAAACTAGTTTTGTTGCTGACGGAACAGCTTATGTCGCAACCACCAGGCATATAATCAACTAAAACAATGATTATGTACTGAGCAAACATAGAAAATTACTTACCAACGACAAAGATATGATGATGATGATGATGATGATGATGATGATGATGATGATGATGATGATGATGATGATGATGATGATGATGATGAGAAGGAGGAGGAGGAGGAGGAGGATGTTAAAAGGATTAAGTGATTAGAGGTTTAAAAGGGTTAAACTGTTACAGTGTTAAAAGAGCAAAATGCTCAGAGGGTTAAAAAGTTAACTAATGAGAGTGCTCAAAGTGTCAAATGGTTAGCTGTTTACGTGTATAAACGGAAAATCAACATTTTGAATACTGGTCATGGACTTCTCTATCAGATGGACTGAAAGTTCAACTTGCTATGATCCATACAGTCTACTACCATCCGTCAGTCCTGACATAAATGGCTCATAGACAGGTATGTGATTTGGTCTGAAAGCCATACTGGTAGATTAATGCACTGGTTTAATTCTGTAATTTCCTGACACTCGAAAAAGAACAGGCAAACAAGAAATGAAAACTTTAAATTAAGGGAGGTACCATTTTTTCTTTAGCCTACCCTGGGTTGTAATGATGTCTAAATTATCTGATTATTGCTGCAACACTGATTAGCCTCATTAATTATACACTAGAATAGATCTTGAACGTCTAGCAGAGTCGCCCAGATGAGAGGAGAGTAGAAACGCATTGCTGCAACAATTTACAGAGCAGCCCAGACAGAGGAGTCTGACGACATCTCAACACAAGGGACGTAAGGCAAGTTAGCCAAAACCCTGGATTTTGCGTGGTAACTCCCCTTGGCATTTTATTCGACTCCAAGCTATGATATCAACTTTTTATTCACTTGCTACGCAAAAGTAGATTATCTTTTAAAACGGATTAAATTTGAATAGAAAGTATCCTATGGCACTCTCATCACATACATTTTTTTATCATATTTCTTTTTAAGGTGGATCTCAACCATGCAAAAAAAAAAAACGAAACTCAGTGTAAAAACTAGTTTCGTTACAACCGTCAGCCATCAAATCAACTAAAACAATGACTATTTATTGAGCAGACATAGAAAATGACTTACCAACGACAAAGACGACCTTTCCAAAACAATCTAGAGAGCGAGAAGAAACAAACGTGTGAGTTAATGAAATAAGTATTCTTTTCATTTGACACAAGGTCAGGAGAAAAAATGCAGTGAAAAAAAAAGGTTTAAGATATATAAATAGAAGAGAGCATGGAGGCAGTCACATGTTGTTTGTCAATGCATAATCGTCAATTTTATTCTCTCGATTTCTATCTCTATGGGTGAATCTCACAGTCTGCCTTTTTTCGTTTCTTTACTATATCAATATTTTTTTTACCTCTCTCTCTCTCTCTTTTTAATTCTTTACTATATCAATATTTTTTTACCTGCTTCTCTCTCTCACTCTCTCTCTCTCTCTCTCTCTCTCTCTCTTTTTTTGCCCTTTCTCTCTTTTTCTCTCCCTACCTCTCTCTTTCTCTATACAAATAATAATATCCCTTTTCACATCCTTTGTAATCGCTTGCCTACGTGTTTTTCACAACAACAACAAAAAACCCAACTTGTAGATAGAATTCATACTCTTTATTCATCAATCCTTCCACTCCAACCATGCGTAACTCCATAAACTGAAATAACCAAACTCTAACAAAAATGCCCTCATACTTTTCGACGGTTGGATGTTTTCCTTCTTGAAGATATCGTCCACCATGTCAAATACGTCATCGGCAGAGCCTTCAGCCTTGACCTTTCAAAAGGGAAATGATTATCATCATGTTATTTAGACATTATTTCTATCCCACAATTCCACCACTCATGGCGCCCTTCAATGGCAAATGACCATTTTATGCAATCTCACTAGCGTTGGCGCCCTGTATTCTTTTGAGCAAAATAATGTGATTTGAAGAAAAAAAAATTTTAATGTAAATATAGAAGGGTTCAAACATATTCAAGAGGTCTAAAATCCTTTTTTTTTAATTTAAGGCAAATTGTAGTTATTGAGTGTGATCAAGGAATAACAGGTTTAAATCCATGCAAACAAATGTTTACCATGTTTTATGTTTCCAAAGACCTTTATCACAGTGTCTCTCTAGATTATGAAGATGATGATGATGATGATGATGATGATGATGATGATGATGATGATGATGATGATGATGATGATGATGATGATGATGATGATGATGATGATGATGATGATGATGATGATGATGATAATTTTGATGACAATAAAGAAAATATTGAGAGAAAAGGCGACGTCAATACCAATGTAGATTCTATACCAATTTGACTTTTCCCTTCGCCGTGTAGTGATCTATGACCGGTTTGGTAAGGTCATGGAAGGTCACCAGCCTCTTTTTGATGGTCTCGGCGTTGTCGTCTGCCCGCCCGCTGGTGGCCGCCCTTCCCAGCAGCCTCTGGGTCATCGTCTCGTCTGACACATCGAAGCAGAGTACGAACTTGGCCGGGGCCACCTGGGTAAATAAAGGACAGAAAGTGATCATGCGCAGACGTACACAATGGGGTCGCTTTCACTGCACGTATTACAGGCCTTCTAATAACGGAGCTCAGTTTGAAAACGAGGACAATAGGAAAGCAATCTGCACTGGCGTCCATTCATAGCACTACCTTAGACTGACGGAGCCAATGAGCGATCATAAAACCCCATTATTGAGTCGTACGTTGTTGTTTTTGTATGTGTGTGTGGACCGCAAAGCATCCATTTCCTGTCTGACTGTAGCGCCTAAGAGAAACTCGACGTATCTCATAGAGTGGAGTCATGCATGTATTCTCTCTAGGTCTGCTCCATCTCTACAAACAATCTGGACTGCTCAGTGTGCCAACAATATTTATTTGTTATTTGGGGCGAGAAGCTGCAAGGTGATTCCTCTCTGTCTGTGCCTTTACTCATTGAAGCAGAGAACTAGATACCGTCGTCTACTAGAACTGCTACTAGTTCACTACTCCAGCAGTAGTTTGGTCATCGTGACATCTGAAAGAAACGTCGGAGTAGAGAACAAACTTTGCCGCCGCCATCTAGATACACGGGGAGGTGTGTGTGTGGGGGGGGGGTAAACATTAAAAGGAAGGTATCTTACGGCGGCGCTGTAGTAGTCGTTGAGATAAAACTGCATGTAAAAGTGGCGTTGGTAACTGCAACAAAGTTTCTTTACCATTGCCAATATTTTTAAAATAGCCATATTCTCTCTTGATATTGGTGTTTTAGCTACTAGGGAAATATCTTTGACTCAGTTTATACAACCACTGTAAATACCTTCTGGGACAGCAATGCCAACAACAAGGAAAACAACAACAACATCAACAACATCAACAACATCAACATCAACAACAACGAGAACGACAACAGCATCAACAACAAACATCGAGCCTACCTCATTCTCGAACCTGGTGCCCTGCTCGAGCTCCCTGGGGTAGCCGTCAATGAGGAAACCTTTACTGACAGGGGCGTAGGCCAACATGGCTTCCTTCATCAGTCCAAGAACTGTGTCCTGGGGATACACAGAGAGGGCGTCAGAGAGAGAGTGAGAGAGAGATGGAGAGAGAGAGAACACGAGAGAAGGAGAGATAGAAGCCAACATCGCTTTCTCCACCAGTCCCATAACTGTTTGCTCTGGATGTAACAGAGCGCTGACTTGTTAAGTTACACACCACAAGTCAGCTATTCATCAGAGCTGCTACATGTCCATAATATCAGAAAGAACATGATTTGACGTTCTTTGGTGTATCAGTGGGGGCGTCGAAAAGAGGGCCTAGAAATTATCTTAGTGTGATGTTGTAGGGTGAGTGTTCGCTGCGTGCGGAAAAAAAACAAGTGAACTGCTTGACTTATTCTCGTAAAATGACTTACATACTTAGTTGATTTTTGCCATCGACATGGAGAGATATTTCAGCCTTAGCTGCTGTTCTCTGTACAATTGCGTTGAGATCAATCCAACGAGTCTGCTCTGTGCAATTAACTATGGACCGTTTAGTTTAAGTTTAAGCCTCTGGATTCCTTGTGTAACATAGGGCTGCAGCAACTCCCCTCCACTGCACAGTTATTTATTTGAGATACATCAGGTCCCCTAACGTTAAGGATGTTTCTATGGGCATCTATTAGTGAATATTTGTATTTTATCGTTGCTGGCTTTTCCACAATCTAATTGTGTGATTAGCCTAACGTTTTTACTTTGAAGTTTCCTATCAAAGCCATTGTTAGGGAATCACTAAAGAGTTGTTTGTATCTCTTTTCATCTGCTTGTGTTGTACGTAAAATAGTAGGCCTAATTGATGGCAAGGCCGGTTCTTGTACATCCAACTTTAGAGATTCAGCCTTTATATGGGCAATCATGATAATGAAAAGAACGACACAATTTTCTCACCAGCGGTACGAGGGCTCCGCTCTCCATGATAGAAGTCAACTGTTTCCCGCGCTCCGACCCGGAAGCGACCTCTGCCCTCAGGAGGTCACCAGACGACAGATGGGTGAAGCCGTACTTCCTGACGATCTTCTCGCATTGCGTCCCCTTCCCACTGCCAGGACCGCCTGCGTACATGATGAAAGGCCACAACCATTCATAGTCGTTTAAACTTAGATGTTTTTAGTTGTTTTTTTACCTTTTCAATATGCGCTACCTGAAATACTATTACATTTATTAAACAGCGGAGAACAGTGGTTCCAACAGAGGAATCCAGCGTCACGAAACGGTTAACGTCCATGGTCAGCAACTAAGTGGTGGATATATAGTGGACGGATCCCAAGACTTAAGTTTGATAATTTTACGTGCTGGCACAGAGACACAGCGTGGATAAGACATATGTCTCAGTCGGTCACATTATTCTAACGTGGTGACTCAAGCATCAGGGAACAAAGCGGTCCCACCAGGAGTCTAACAGGGCAGAACAGTTTAAGTTCTGCTAGGTGGAATAGCTTAAAAATATGGTGTTTAGAACATGAGAGGCAAGTAAAGAAAGGAGACAACATACTTCGTCTTAGATCGCAATAGAATTTTTATTTTCCGAGCACTACCCTAGGATTTACTTTATTAAACATAACAAATTATGATACAAAACAACACATTTATTGTAAAGCCGCAGAAATATATTTAAAAATATGAGTTTAGTTACACAGGTCAAGTGACATTTTTACCCTCCACCAAAAAAGATTGCCGCCAATATTGACAAGACTCGTTTATAAAATAAAACAGAAAGTTTCAAGAGCCTTTACCCCATGGCCCTTAACAATGTAAAATCCCAAAAGACGTTGGAGATTTGAAGAAAAAAGTACCACTATTAAATATTATGTAGATTTACTAAATTTCTTAGATACCATGGAGAAACTTTACTTACCAATCACAAACACGATAGGCACGCCCTTAAGTGCTGCGAAAAAAATAATAAAGGACAATAAGATTAAAGTGGGTGCCAATATTAAATGGTTTCATCACAGAACTGACAAGAATTGTACTGCAAGATATCAATACATTTTAAACTATTTACATACAAAAGCATAGCATTTGCCCAAGAGAATCAGAATAGCCTGCAATCATTATAAACGAAACCTTTTTTAATCTGGGTTCTTGATAACCGTCTTGATAACATATAATATACATGTTGTTGTTGTTTTTTGTTTTGTTTTTTGTTTTGTTTATTTGTTTATTTTTTTTTTTAATAAATAATAGTTTATAAGCTATTTTGGTATGACTTTGTGTGAGGGGGGACAAGCCCCTCTTTTTTTCAGTTAGTTTCTTTATTTTTTTTTAAAGATTTATTACCTCTTAATATATTTTAATCTACAGCTGTGTTGATATGAGTGAATATCGCTGGTGAAGTGCCTTCTTCATTGCAAAGTGAGTCCAAAAGTTGAAACTCAATTAAACCAATCTTTCATTGTGCGTACAATTTGAGGAATGTGGATTCTTCTGTTGCCGATTTTTTTCTTTATTGTTTATTTTGTTGGTTTGTTTATATGTCTATGATGTTGGATGGTTTGTTTTATTTTTATCAAATATTTATAAATATCCAGTTTTTATAAGGTTTATGCATCGTTGTAGAAAAAAGATTTTAAAAATATGAAGAACGAACTGAAAAAGTGTGCCGTTTGTTCTTGTTGTTGTTGTTGTTGTTGTTGTTGTTGTTGTTGTTGTTGTTGTTGTTGTTGTTGTTGTTGTTGTTGCTGCTGCTGTTGTTGTTGTTGTTTTTGTTATTTTTTGTTGTTGTTTTTTGTGCGGGAGTCTTACATTTTTCACGGCGTCGAATGTATTAGCTGCATTGTGTGATCCTGGTATTCTACAGGTTTACTATGGAAAAGAAAATGTAAACACAATCAGATTGAAGACCAGGCGTAGTCTTAGTTTTTAGAAACCTGAATATACATCCGATATCAGAAGTTAATAATGAGACCCACAACAGTTTTGTAACAACGCTATTATTTAGAAAACTATATCGCTAAGAATGATTATTTCAAATGAGATACATGTATCTGATAAGTTTTTATCATCATCATCATCATTATTATTATTATTATTATTATTATTATTATTATTACTATTATTATTATTATTATTATTATTATTATTATTATTATTATTATTATTATTATTATTATTATTATTATTATTGCTGTTGTT